>JBBPKG010000019.1:0-16911 GCA_038089115.1 Fistulinella cinereoalba | reverse complement strand
TCGACAATATTCTACCCGAGCGAACGAGCGACGATCAGGGTCAAGGGAGACACAACCAAATAGGCGAGTAACGCACGCGCACACCATAGATGGCACTTAAATCGTCGTCCAACCGTTTCAAGAACTCCATCGCACCCCTGTCATCTCCTATCTGAATGAACTGGATACCAAGCTGGATGGACGGCGTCTGCCATCAGCTCGTCGCAGTCGCTCTTCTATCTCTCCTCACCTGCGCAAGAGGATAGTTCCCATGGTCCAGCCTACGGGCCAGCGACACAATCGACTCGAGCGGCTCGTCGGCTGAAAACGACATGGTCAACTAGAGCGGACACGACCCCAGACAAACAAAAGGCGGACTGGGTGCGCCGTCGGTGATGACGACGAAGTTGACGGGCTTGAGAGGCTGGTTGTACGCGAACACCTCTCCCCGCTTGTTTCTCCTCGTTGCACGCTCGAGCGTTTCGAGATAAGCCCCAGCCAGCATGTCAAGTTTGTGTGCGATGGGCGTTAGCCCGTGTGGCCTCACGTGCCTAAACAGCCGGCGGACACTCAAAGGGTCCTGCCAGTCGTACGTTGAGAAAGCCGTCATGGTGCCATTCCACAGAGTGACATGCCTTGACACCAGTGCCGTACTTGGCATGATTGAGAAAGTGTATGTCGAACCCGTCCGCATCATACAGGGCGACCGTCTGAGCGAATTCGCTCAATGCCCTGCAAGCCTGAGTGTGTTTCGGCATTCAGTACATCTGGTACGTCCCCGCTTGGCAGCTACTAGGCGCCTCACCTGCTCCCACCGGTGATTCTGCAACATGGACGCGGAGTCGTCCATGATGACCACCGTGTGGTATTGGCGTAGCATCTCCAGCGCGTTCTCCTTGTGCTCGCGGCGCATCGGGGCCATCAAGTAGGCAATGTCCTGCACACGCTCTAGCGTGGCGAACGCTGGGTGGATCATGAAGATACGCGTCCGACGGGAACCGGGAGGCAAGGTCATACTGTGAGACGGTCTGGGAAGCCCTAGGCGTGCGGGTTTTTCTACGCCGTGGGGTCGTGTCATCCCACGTTTCATACTGAGTGTCAATCCATGATTGGCAAGTTTGCGTGCATACGGAGGGAGAAGCACAGAATAGCCGCCGCCGCAATCGTGGCCCACATAGCTGGCAGGTGGATTCCTCATGCGAGTGACGTCCGGGGGAAGCTTTTGCCATGCCGTGCTTCGGCCGCGACAGATGGGACAAGCAGCTCAGGAAGGGCTCTTTGAAAAGTTTCGGGAGTAGGATGTAGGGCCTGCGGGCGTGTCAGGATGAGGCTTACCGTAGCAATAATATTAACTCGATGGTCTCTGAGGGTCTTGATGACCGTTGACATGAGGATCATTTTATGAACTTCGGCCCGTTGTGAACGTGGTTGCGGACATGCAAGCTGGCGGCAATCGGGCCAGCCCGGGCCGCCGATCGAGCTGCCTCCCGCTACCTTAAAACATGCCAAACGTTTGAAACTCGCTAGTGGCCCTTTGAGTGACTGCTAGTTGAACGGCGCGACCGGAGCCAATCATCAAACCAAGACTCGCGGACTGAATCCGTCACGTATCACGATCGGACTGCTCTGACAGTGTTTCCACAGCTCCTTCGTCGTTTCTGTTGGTCCATCACGATGTACATCATTATACATATGCTCGCGACCGCATCTCATCTCGCTTCGCCGCTTGAACCCAAACACACCGCATATCTTCTGGGTGTTTCTCCACAAAGACGGGGTTCCAGCAATGTACTGCTGCCCATGAACACTAGAGCAGCGCATATGGGGACGGTCGGTCGCCCAGCCTCGGAAAGGCATTCGTATTGGATACCACGACCATCTGTTTTTCATGGGAAATATATCCTTTCATATACCCCTTGTAAATCATGTTGGCAACGAAGCACTCTGCCTCGTCCATGGAGACTTCGCCTCCAGAAATACGTAGCGAGCTGTGAAACAACGAGATAGGTATCCGCGTCTCTCTGCCGCACGCCAACCAGCTTTCAACCAAACGGTCAGTATCACCCGGCGGAGAGTGATAAACAAGGAAATACGTACACACGTCTGAACAATCCCCTGATACAGAGTTCACGCGCCTTTTCAATCGTGATCCAAAGGTTTAATTCGACGAGTCTGCGCTCCCATTTGTCAAGTGCTGCGTCATAGGATGTCATGTCTCCAGTGCGGATGGCTGTAATGAACGGCGAAAATAGCTCATCCAAGACAGAAAACCGGTCCAAGAGTATCCTGGATGGGAGGTGGCCTCGCAGGATACGTAGAGGGATCAAACATGTCAAGATCCGTCTGTGGGCAAGTTCAAAGGGTTTTCTGCCTTAAATGACGGTAGTTCAGACACACTCTTGGTTTCTATGCGCGTCCATGTGACAATTATAGAATGCCAGTGTGAGCTCCTGTTCTGCCTGCAAGGAATGAGCACGGTTTTCCGCTAACCTCGGGACGCACATGACCTTGGCGTAGTCTTCATTCAGAAAGCTGAGCATTCCAATATAGTATCGGTAAGTCACCTGTACTCAGTAGTCTGCTTTAGCTTCATGGGGGTGTCACCAATATGCGACACACTTGATGTGAGCGGGGGTAAGAAGTCAGAGGGAATATATCAGGGTTTGCATCCAACGCCCTCAATATGTTTTTCGACAAAGATATTCTTTTAACCTAACGGAAGTCTAGTTTGAATATCGGATGCGACATCAAGGAGACTCACACGAAAGTAACATTTCATGACCAGACCAACAACATAATAGATGCCCCATTTCCGAGATAGTTCCGGTGGAGAAGTTCTCAAGACGATGGCCGCGCATACATAAGCAGAATAACGTGAACAGAGAGATCACATACCGATCTGTCATACAGTTGCTGAATGCCTTGGCTACGACCCCGGCGGCACTCTCCATGCACTCGCTGCTTTGACCACTAAACTTGGCGTTGGAGTCTGCCTGAAAAATTCGAGGTGTGAAGATGTAGATACAGATATATAATATACGACTTGCATCAAAAGCGAGATCCCTGAGATCACGCAACATGGAAAACAATGCGGGGAGGGTCCAGCCAGTGTTCTGAGTAAAGAACCGAAAGAAAAATCTGTGCAATGAGTTTCCTCCGGTCATCGTTCAGCCACTACAAAAAAAGTAGGACAGACGCACGAAATGAGTAGAGACTGTTCGTTGAAAGCCTCTGCCGGTCGCTTCCGCGCAACGTGGGACGTCACCAGCACATATCGAACGGCGATCTCATCCCATGGGCTTTCGATGGATCCACCGTATTGAGACATCAGCGTCTTGTGCTGGGCATGGTAATCAAAACCTTGGACATGGGCGTTATTGTGCCAGGGCTGCGTACCGATGGATTCCTGAATTCCTTTACTAGATCCTTTCCGTGTGGACTAGTTGGCCGTAGCAAGTATGCCAGTTGCACTCCATCTTCACTTTGCACGCTCTCCGAGAGTTTCACCAAGAATGTCGAGAACGGGACTGCCATGGTGTTAAATAGAGGCCCCCGGACACACCAAATCGATTCGATGGTCCCGTGGCGGTGTCAGCCTGTTACATAATAACCGACTCATCCCTTCCATCCTTGATCAGTTTCATCGAAGATGGCCTTACAGCCTTCCCTCAACCCACTCATTGTCGCGGGCACACAGGATGCCCCGCACACTCTGGATGTCTTTCGTGAGCGATCTGTGACCTCCCTTTTGTCTTAGCCGACTGATCAATGATGACATGTTTCAAGTTGATTATGTTTGCCCCTATAGGTTTTTTGTGCATCGTCGCGCCTTGCCTGTCCTGGACTGATGAATATTACGATAGTGCCAAGATATCACGCACGATCGACACCGTGCTTAAGCCTTGGCTTGATCGAAACGGGGAATACTACAAAAAGGTCAAACTAATCGTAAGGCTCCAGGTGCAGCCCTGGCACGCTTCGTCGACGCTCACACATGAAGCCGCGCTTGCTGTCAGTTCAGTAAAAGCAATCAGGTTCGGAAAATAGCTGATGGATTGTGTTCCAGGTGGCCCGTGCTTCACCTGAACATTTCTGGGCCTTCTCTCGTAAAGTATGCATCTGCTTCATGATTCGCTGCTGCGATCGACATTATTCCTCCTAGTTATTTGACAAACAAGAGGATTTCTATGACATTCCGTCCTCGACCCTCAGCCCTATTCAAATCCGCGAGAGACTTGCGGCCATCGCTGAGCCTATCATTCGGGACCAAGGGAAAGTTGAGGAATTCAAAGAGCTTCTGAAGCTCAAAGGTACACCGAACGGCGGTGTTGCGGTCACGGACGACTTGAAATACACAAGTGAGTGGTGACGATGGTTCAGGGTCGCCTATCTAGCTGATGTCATACTCTAGTCAAGTTCTCCAGGCAAAATGGAGTTCACGTCTCGCCTACTGTATTGTGGGATGGTCTTGTCGCGAATGAAATTTCGAGCTCCTGGGGCGAGGTGGAGTGGTCCAAGTTCCTTTCAGAGAGGGTGACTGTGTAACTGGTAAGTATTCTCTGGGCATTATTTTAGTCCCCGCGGTTTCAGCATTTGTACTTTCAGTAACTAAGCGATACGTTGATATTGAGTCAAATGTGGTGTAACAAAGGTACTGGTGCTGGTTTTACATTCGATCGATCGGTCACCTAGAATCTTTGTGATCTGCTTCCGCTTTCAAATTGACGGGGTGAACGCACCAACACCTGTGATCACGGTCGACATTATTAAGACGGCGTTCAACAGACACAACATACCCGGCATGAAACCTGCACCGATGCAGTTCCCCGAGGAGAAACCCGCGAGCATCGACAGCAACGAGACCACGCCGCCCACCCCAACCGTCTTGGAGAGTGCTAATGACCGCGGAGCCCCCCAGCTCGACCTCGATAGGACATTTCCCGCCATTTTTGGCACCCTTTTCCTTCCTTCGTGTCATCCCCGTCTTTTGCCACTACGATCCTACACTCCATGGCCCGGCTCCCCGCTCACGTAGTGACCGACCCCAAATACCGCACCAAGCTGGATGCTATCACATTTGCAAAGGATCTACGTTTCGGCCATGTCACCAAGATGCAGATCGACGGGTCGGACGACGACCGCTCCCAGCGGATGGCGATCCAGGTCGCCATGGAGTATCTCGATGATATGGCCATGTCTAGTCTCAAGTGCCTCCTGCACGTCGCCGTGCACGAGGCGGTGGCTTCGTCACCGCTCCCCCGAGACGAGGTGTCCCCATCAGACGAACCCTCCTCAAGTTATTCCTTTGGCGAGGCCCGATGACGCCCGGGACGACAGCACCAGCATTGGCGCGCCAACATCGAACGCCACCTTGGTCACGCCCAGTCAACGGACATCCAAGTCGACAATCTCGACGCTGCTGAGGAAAACTGTCAGCGTACCACTAGCGTCAAGCGTACTCGGTCGCCCTCCATGCCTGGTACACTCGATCCCAGCGTCGGGAAATATACCCCGCCAGGAGGCGAGATCGAGCCGCGCAAAAATCGGAATCTGCTACGATGCTCTCGACGACGTCGGATGCAGACGGGGGCGTGGAGATGGTCAACGGTCTTTTTTGCTTCTCCAACCCTGCAGGGACATTTGATGTCCTCATCGTAAGATACGACGAAACTCCAGGCTACGCGCGCGAAGCACACGCGGAGTAAGACAAGACACGCGTCGCACGGCTTCTATATCTTTGGACCTCTACCGGGAGGCGGACGACGCCGAGGCACTGTTCTTTTTGTCCCTTTTCGCGCTTGTCATTCGTCAAGAGCATCGGACCGCATGATCTTCCGAGCAGTGTTGATGTGAAGTTGGGGTATTGGTAGCAGGAAGAGGGAAGTGCTGAATAAAAGGCCCCCAGTCGAACAAGAACTGTGATTCTTCACTGCACGTATATCGGATGAAACAGGGCAGAGACGTGAGTGCGACATGTGACGTGAACCATACCTCCCTGAGCTATCTGGGCGACTAATTCGTCGGAAAGGCATGTACCTGCCGATTGTTCCTGAACAAAGGTTGTATGCATACCGCACTTGCGGAGAATGTCGACGTTGAGGGAGACCTGAGACCTCCAAACGTCCATCGTGGGTGGTGAAAGCAGATATTCTCGGAAGAGGATTCCCGCGCGGGATTGGACGATGTGAGTGATGGAGGGCTGCCATCTGGTGAAATGAAGATGTGACCATGCGGTCGTTCTAAGCGCATGCGGGGACTCCAGCTCAAGAGTCCCTCAAGCGGTATTGGTCGCTGAGTGAACCATGTTCGAAATCCCGGCTCTTCCGCGATTCACGGCCATGCATTGAACAAGCGTCGCGCCTTGCTGGAAACCACTCGAAGAAACCTACCGCAGTGGCGATTGAAGCGAACCGGAGTTGTGCATGTTGGCTCGTGCCACCGTCCAAACCACCTACTCGTAGTTGTCCAACTTCAATCATATAGCAGTGGCTACCCAGATACCGCGTCAGGCGGAGAGAAAAACCCTTATGTATATCTTCACTTTCTTGTCTCCTCTTACAGCCTGAGTACTCCCTGAATTAAACATTCTAGACTGATGTTTGCACAAAATGGCATCTCAGAGCTCACTAGGGTTTCTCAGTTACTGTTAGTATTGCCTCACCAGTACTACTCTTCTGCTCATTGACAGAATTTCCTGGCTGGTGGAAGAGCTCTGAACAGTGAACAGTTGTATGCACCATCCACATCACGTAGTACCTGGTGAAGCATCGAGTGAGAAACCAGCCCCTATGATACCACAATCACAGTATGACCCACATTCGAAGCATAGCAATTTCTGTGTTCCATTCAGCGTGTAGACCTGAACAGTCCATCTCATGCCATGCTGACCAATCGTGGCTGGGCAGGACTTATGCTCATACCGCCAAACGATTGTCCCAATCCATCTGTATCACTGATACGAGACTCCTGTGAGGTCCTGGGTATTTCCATCCCGCCGGAGACCACAGAAGAGGAATAGTTCCGACTGACGGAACCCATCACAACCTCGTCTACTTCTTCGTCTTGATCCTCATGTTGTGCGTCTTCGGCTGCTTCCACATCCTCTTCCTCATCGCTATCTTCGTCGTCTCCAATGGCCACGGACGACCATTCTCTATACACTCCCTGTATATATGAACTCGAGCGCGGTAGCTTGTAGGGGTCAAATGGAAAGAACGTGTGTAACTCTGCCGAGATGAGCTCTTCTCTGCTCCGCGGAAGGAGTGGAAGCGATCTTGGGCTTGGGTTGTACTCCGATCGCTTATTGGTTTCGATGATGGAATGGCAGTACACAAAATCGGTCGCCTGGGCGACGCGCGCAAATTGCATGACGACGCTGGGCGAGCAAACCTAGACGGCCCGCATCTGCATGAGCGACAGAGGGTAGGGCAGAGCCGGGAACAGACCCACCTTCAGAGGGTTCAACGGAGACGTGATCATGCGCTGGACCACGTCCAACTCGCTCATCCACTTCTTCCGCCCCTGATACGCCTCCGCCTCGTCAAACGCTTGGTCGAGATCCCGCCATCGGAAACAAAAGATGAGAAACACGGCCTGCGCGATGGCGTAAAACACGGTGTGGTGTGATAGGCTTGGGGGCTCTTGACCAGCTTGAATAAGGGCGTCAAACGCGTCCAGGTGGCTTTGCAGGAACGTGCACAGGACGCCTACCATCCGCCGCGCACCTTCTCGGTCGACAAAATGGGCACGGCTGACAAAGGAGCCAATGTAGCTCGCTGCGGCCGCACGGGTCACTGTCGGGGCGTCTTGCCCGAGGAGCGCCTTCTCGACGAGCAGCCCTTGGAAGAGGTCGCTGAACTCTGGGTCGAGGGAAGAGTACCAAAAAATGAGGAATTGGGTGTAGCGGGATTTGAATGTACGGATGATAGCGCGGTCGAATATGGCCAAGAGGGTGTGAAATTGGGCGGCGCGCATCGTGCGCATCGATTCTGGGGAAGGCGGTCGGGCACAGTCGGATAGCGAGAATGAATTGTCGGACTGAGCGTCGGGTGAAGATTGAGCGCTGGCCGCGTCGGTAGCGACGTACAGCCGGTTGAAGTGATCGAATATGAGCTTAAGAATTTGGTCGAGTTTGTTGACCATCTCTTGCATGTGGCGGACGTTGGATGGCAGGCCAGGTTCGTCGTCGTCGACATCGTCGGATGAGACATCGGTTGACACGTCGGAAATGTCATCATCGCCATCGTCATTTGATTCCTCGTCACTACCCTCCTGACCAATGACGACGTCGAACGGATCAAATTCAAAAACATCGCCGTTCTCCAATGTGTCATCCTGTTCAAGTTCTTCTAGTTCGACTTGGATCTCGACCTGACACGTTGGTCAACGGGATAGGACACAACAATGTAAATCCCACGCACATCTATCTGAAGAGTACGATCAATGATGAGTGCAAGTATCCGATCAGCGAGCTCAGAGCAATACTCCGTAATCCGTAGTAGATTGCGTATGTACGTCATCTGCGCAGCTTGCGATTGTCGTTTATGAGGAAAGTGGCGAACCAAAAGAGGGCTCAAAGTCGAAGGAAGGGTGGGTATAAGGGACAAGAGGTGGCGGAGGAGATGATGCAAGCGGTCGTACACGACACTGCGCGTCAACGGGGTGGCGGAACCTTCGGGTCCACCTGCATTGAGCGCCTGTAAACCAGATTCTAGAAGTAGAAGTTGGTCAAGTTGTGTTCGACGAGAGCCCCAATCGATATGACGCACGATAAGTTAGACCCGTAGCGATCCTGCCGAGAACTAGAGAAAGGTATTCTGGCCTGGCACTCAGGAGCATACCAATGAACACAGTGTACGACTTTACGAAAGCGGTGTCCATCGTCGTCCACGGTAGGTTTATGACAGCCTCCACAAGGGATGCATGGCGCTTCTCCAGCCTGGAGAGCACGTGTGAAAGAGAGAGAATCCATAGTCGCAGATGCGGTGTGGATGCGGCAATTTCACCAACTTTTCGCGGGTTGAATTGTTCGACGAGGTCGTCAAAGTCTTTGCTCTGGCCCTGTGAAAGGATCGTAGGCAAGGGTGGGCAATCGTGGCACACGAGACTACGTACTTCAAGTTTCTCCTGTAATGCCTTGCTGATGAATGCGATGGACATGTCCCGCTTGAACTGCTCGCCCTTCTTGACCCGCGAATTGGTCGCTATCGGACGTCGTGCGGGCGACAGCAAAGAATCAGTGACGTTTTGTGGGGATTTGGCTGGAGATGGCAGTTTTGCACATTTTTCGACGGCGATTTTTGGGGGTTGCTCCATAAATCTTGACGTGGGTGTATGCGGCCCCGACTTTGGCGTGCGCTGGTTGAATTGCGAGTGTGTCGAGTGGGGATCCATTCTGACCGCTTTTTTGGAGTCAAGGTCACCTCGGAACCGGTCAATGCAAGGTTTTTTTACCTAATATAACATGCCAAGTCCACATTAGGTATTATCGTGCAAATTCGAGTGGAATTTAGTCCAGCGTCCCTTCCCCATTGTTCACGATGTCGGCCGCATCGTTTTCTGCTGCACACAAGTCGTATGTCAAGTCGCTGTACAAGCGCATGCTTAAAAATGAGCTGGACTGGGTCGTCCGTCGAGATATATGGCGCGGAAGGGCTATGGTGATCAGGGCAGAATTTGAGCGCAACCGGTGAGTTGCGTCTTTCCCAACATTCCATGTGAGCCGACCTTGGCCAGCGATGTACACGACCCGAGGGCACTGGCCGACGTTCTTGCGAAGGCAGAGGCCCGGCTCGCGGCGAGACAACACCCCGACCCGTATATCCGTGTGTTTTGTCCATTGTTCGGTTGCCCCCACGCGCTAACCATGCGATGGCAGCCCCCACAATGCCAGGCGGCACGAAATGGTACGTACTACATAACATTCACGCTTCCTGTTTCCTGAACGGTTACCATGTGTCCAGGGAGAGGAATGTCCCGGTAAGACCCGAGGGATGGGTTCGTCTTGATGACGATCTGACGTGTCTGTTTAGCCCACCATTGCGCCCATATATGACCATCTCGCTGCTGGCCACCATTAGCGCACGCCTTGTTCTAGGTAGACTTTTGTTGACAATGCAAACGTGCGAGCGGACCGGCCGGACCTGGCCCGAGACAGTCCCGATCGTGATTGGCTGCGCAAGTCGCTTGTGACGTAATAGATCACGTGTTACCCCAAAAACTGGTGTCATAGCCGGTGCAGGGCCGCAATTTATATTGATTGACTTGTTCCGATTCCATCCCAAGTCTCAACATATGAACTACCTACGCGGCGCAGTCAGCGCCATCAGCGCCCCATACCAGTACTACAAAGACATAAATCCATCCACGCTCACCGGCGCTATCGATGTCATTGTCATACGCAAGCCCACCAATGACGGAGACGTCACGTTCGCATGTTCTCCCTTTCATGTGCGCTTTGGCAAGTTGCAGGTCCTCCGTCCAGCAGAAAAGAAGGTATGCAACCCCTCGTGATGGCGGAGGAACCTATCTCACTTCGTTAGGTGAACGTTTTTGTCAATGGCAACCCGATTCCATTCAGCATGAAGATCGGCGACGCCGGTGAAGCGTTCTTTGTCTTCGAGACAGACGAGGACATCCCGGATGATCTCGTTACAAGCCCAATACTCGCAGCAACTAGAACGGCACCCCAGGACGAGATCCCCTCCGTCGCCCTCAGCAAATCCCCAGAGGCACCGCCATCGGCTCCAGCGGGCCCAGAGCCCGAGTTCCTAGATTTGAGTGAGACACTGCATGAACGTGTATCAACGCTCCGCAAACGAAGACAGTCGTATTCTGCCCCACAAACCCCTCCCGTCGAGGTCGATTTCCCCCAGGCACCCGCAGTATCACCCCCAAGCATTCACTACACTGATGGTGAGCGGTATAATTACGTGTGCCCTCGCTCGCATCCATGCTAACCATTGATGGCATGACCAAGACATGGCTCTCGACATAGCCGGATATCATTCTCCCACGTCTGAACAGAGCAAGCTTGCGCAATCTGTATTGCAGACTGAAGTCACCCCTGCCGACACCGATGCTCACCATAGAATATCCTTTCCGCCGGCAAAGCCGAGTTTTCCATCTCCTCTCCAAACGTCTTACCCTACCCGTCGCGCGATTTCCGAATCTCCTGACGACATTGTTCCAAAACATGATTCTCTTACGAACGAGGGAGAGGGTGCATCTCTAGCAGTGCAGGAATATTCCTGGGAATGGGGAGCGTTCCCCCAGCCTTCGCCGGTTCAAGCTCACTTCATTCCGTCTGCACTCAAGATCAAAAGCGACGATTCAAATCCTGAAGTTGATGACAATGAGCTCATATTAAAGCGCAGTCGCAGCGTTCCACCAGAACTGGAGGGAAGTCCACATAAAACCCGCGTTTCCCTCCCGCCCGCTGATGACCATGCGCTGGGACAACTCATCCGCCAGGAACCTGGTGACAACAAGGAGAAGGAAACACTTGGGTCCAGTAGGCATATAACAGCGCGAGAGGATGATCAGACCAAATTTCAGGTCTGGATGGACGGCAGTTTCGCCGAGTTCCAGCTCAGTCTCGTACACTCCTGCGACGTCTTTCGCGATGGAGACGAAATACAGTCAGCGCGCACGTTTGAGGCAGGTATTATCGACTACGCGCATCTCATGGCGGACGAGAATCTGGTTCGAGACGAACGACTTGTGATGCGGTGGTCTAGTAAGCAGTATATCACAAGAGAAGAACGGTCCCCGTTGATGGATGCCCTGGAATCATGGATATCTGCTACCCGCGAGGAACGTCCCAGCTCGTTGCCATCACCCCCTTTACAAGAGCAGCCTTCCCCTTCTGGTGAACATGAAATACCGAAACGCGCAGATTCAGAACCACGGGAAGTATCACCACCCAAGTCCACGTCAGGTTGGGCAAGGTGGTGGAGTCGAAGTCGGGATATTCCTCCCTCAGAGCGGCCCGTTCTGAGCGAGGCTGCTGCAGTGGTGCTGGATCAGGTAGGTATCCAGGTCCATCATTGAAGTGGCATACACTCATGTCGCTCAAAGAAGCTCACCAAACCGATCCCTATACCTCCCCACCTGCCTCATCCGTCTGCCTCAGCCCCGGCGACCACGCCCATGATTAGCCAGTCACCCTCGGTCCAACCGACGGCCGACACTATGGCGGGGAAGGAGAAGAAATTTGCCAAGACCCTTCGGTTGTCGTCAGACCAACTTGTCAGTCTTAATGATGCCTCATTGGTCATGATCCTCAGTCATCATTGTTCGCCAGAAATCATTGGGTCTGAAGCCCGGCGCCAACACGATTACGTTCTCGCTTTCCACTGCTAGCGTCCCGGCGTGCACTGCACGCATATTTGTCTGGGATTCGACAGATCTTGTCGTTGTCTCGGATATTGACGGAACGATAACCAAGTATGTCCGTTTCTTTAGCGAGATACTATGCCCTTTTCATGACATGTATAGATCAGACGGTCTTGGCCATATCTTCACAATGATAGGGCGGGATTGGACGCACCTCGGAGTGGCCAAACTGTATACCGATATTACCCGGAATGGGTACAAGATCATGTACCTCACCTCCCGCGCCATTGGCCAGGCTGACTCGACGAGAGATTACCTGAAAGGGGTGAAACAGAACGATTATCAGCTCCCTGAAGGTCCCGTCATCATGAGTCCCGACAGGCTGATAACGTCTCTTCACCGGTGAGTCTTGTCTTTGCTTTTGTTCATCATATCATTCAAGGTGAGATATGCTTGCTGACGGACGAACAGCGAAGTGATAATGCGTAAACCTGAGGTATTCAAGATGGCTTGTCTTCGAGATATACAACGGCTCTTCGGCGAAGCTTCACGGACGCCCTTCTATGCGGGTTTTGGGAACCGGATCACGGACGCACTATCGTATCGGAGTGTCAACATACCAAGCGCACGAATCTTCACGATCGATCCCACCGGAGAGGTGAAGATGGAGCTTCTGGAACTGGCGGGGTACAAGTCCTCGTGAGTGGTCACGCTCCCTCTCCTCTTTCCTTCCGTGACGTACCCAAATGATCTTACTCACCATGTAAGGTATATCCACATGGCCGACCTCGTCGATCAAATGTTTCCGCCCATCAATCGGAAGTGGGTGCCTGATTTCACGGATCTGAACTACTGGCGGACGCCCGTGCAAGAGTTCCCGTTACCGGATCTGACACCACCATCGCCAGCATTGAGTGCCCGCTCGGACACGTCCTCCCAGAGCGCGCTCGCACGGCTGCGCAACTTCAGTCTTGTCGGAAGCCGGCAGCCCACGCTATCACGGCCATCGTTACCGTATGCAGACCAAGGTCCGGACGGCGGCGGACTCCGGAGCACCCATCTGCGGCAGATGTCGTCGTTTGAGCGGTTGGGCAGCCGATTGGTCGCGCTCGCGCAGTCATCCCCAGTGAATGGCGTCGACGATGGAACTGGGAGTGGGAGCTTCCCCTCGCGGTCGTCGGGGTCGGCGTCCTCGACGTACCTGGACTCGGAGGATGAGGGCGACTTTGACGACGGAGATCTGAAGAAGCGGAGGCGGCCACGGAGCACGAGCATGTCGAGCATGCCTGGATCGCTGGATGACATGCATTTCGGGTTGGACGAGGAGGAGGATGGAGAGGGGGGAGGCGAAGAGGACGGGGAAGAAAAGGGACGCGTGTATGAAGGCGAGAACGCAGAAGAAGCTGCAGAGGAGGCGTTTGACGAGGATTTCTTGGCGACAGGTGAGATGCAGAACGTGCCGTTTTTATAACGGACGAGGCCCAGGTGTGGCCCTTTTTTTTATCGTCATGCAAGAGGACGAATGCAATGGTCATGATACAGATGAAGGACTTCAGGATGAACATTTCATAGAGCGCAATTTGCACGATGGGACATGACAGAATTTCATGACACGGTACAGTGGTGTACAATCCAGTGGTTTTATAGCTTAAATGTCAATTGAAAAACATGTCTTTCAGACCAAGGTCATCGCCAGGAAGGATCGGCCGTTAGCTACGTCACTGGACACTCTATTTCATCCCCGGCAGAGACCTAGTTTCAAATACAAGTATGTATGGCAAGTTTAGACGCGAGCGTCCTTTTTGTCCGGGCCCAACTCATTAGACCGAGCTCCACGCCTCGAGTACGCTTGGTTGAGGAGGTCTTGAATTAGTTCTACCTCATCGATCGCCTTTTTCGGCATCGTTCCCTGCACGAGCGTGAACATCGCGAAGTTGGATACGATGTATACTCGCTGGTCTGGAAGACCCGCATCCTCCAGGTTAGTTTCGACGCTCTTCTTCGTGCTCTCGATGAATTGCTCCCTCGCAGCTTTATACAATCTTTCTTTTTCGGCTCCATCCATACTCTCGCTATCGTATCCCATTTCCGTCATGACATTCCGAATGTGCTGATCAGCTTTTGACCGAACAATGTACGTGGGAATGTTGAATCGTCTGGCGTTCATTAGGATGGCGACGTCTGTCATAGTGAACCGATTGTCGAAGAGGACGATGATGCAGTCGAACACATAAAGTCCCTGATCGTTGAAGTATTGCCAATCCCGACAAGCGAGCGTTCCTGCGCCGGGAATGTCGTACCACACGAATGGATGCTTGGCATCTGGGTAGCGGGCCATCTGCATTGTCGTCTCGGTGACGCCTACGGCGGCAGCGCCGTGATCCTTGCCAAGCAAACCACGGAAGGCGTTCACAAGCGATGACTTGCCACTTCCAGACACGCCAGCGATCGCAAAATGGAAGTAATTGTCGCTGTACTGGACACGCTCCTTGGCCGCAGCGATTTCACTTGTGGATGGCGTTACGACAGGTTGGATACCTTCCCTCAGGCGTCTTTCTACCTCTTCCTTGGCCTCCCTTGCCTTCTGAACCTCAATAGCAGCTGCACGAGCAGCGCCTTCAGCGCGCGCTCTTCCGGCTTCAGCCTGGAGACGCTGTTCATCTGCGCCCTTTTGCGCCCTCTTCGCCTCCTTCCTCATTTCCGCCATTGCTTTTTTCGCGACCTCGCGCATCCTTTGTGATCGTTCGCGTTCCGCCTGGGCCTCCTGAGCAAGTCTCTGGGCCTCCTCCCTAGTCGCTCTGGAAGCCTCGTTAGCGAGCTCCTCCGCGTGGCGCGCAGCTGCGGCAGCCTTCTCCATCTGCGCCCTCATCCGCTGTGCCTCCTCTGCGGCCGCTATGTTCACTTGTTCCTGTTGGATACGAGCGCGCTCGCGTTCCTCGTTAGCCTCCCGTCTAATCTGATCTGCAAGCTCCTGAGTTTCTCTGACACTTTGCTCAGCTCGTCTGAGCGTCTCCTTAGCGAGGTGGAGTGCTTCTATGGCAGCGAGTGAGGGATTCTGTCCGCCGGGAGGACGAAGACCGCGAGCTGCAGCTTGTAGGGCCAAGCCAATCAAAGATGGGATCATGGGTACCAGGATGTTGCCCATGTTTCCGAAGACGTTGGGGATGGGGAACGGTATTTGGTGGGCGCCACACAAAGTTGCGGGAACGGTCAATATTTGAGCGTCGGGGACTCACCAAGATCCTCGGGGTTTCTGAAGGTGAGCCACGAGCTAAACCTTGGGCGCACTACTGACGATGATTCGGGAGCCATCGCCAAACCATTAGCAGTCACTCGCAGATCAGTCCTGTGAACGGGGAACTTGCGACGCTAGAACACTATCCCACAGAACTGTGCGATCCAGACAAGGTTGGGTAGAGTGATCTACGCCAACGAAATTAGCAGCAAAGGGTGAGTTCTTTGCTTCCGTGGTAACAGGAGTTCACTGCGTTTCGAGCTATGATTAACGCCACTGTCCAGGAGTGACAATAAAGAAGGCAGACACATGTTTCGTGCCATCTAGTAAGCGTCGCGCTGCCATCGGCGGACCAAGTGTCAGAGGGGGGTTCTTTTCCCCTGTCACTGGCAGAGCCGCGGCCAGCATGCCAGTGGCGCGGAGGATCGTGACCCGAATCACAGCTGACATGGCCCATGCATGAGGGTAGTAGCACCGTCAGCGGGCCGAAAGAGCGTAGCTGACTCGGAGTACTCAAGTTACTCTGCAAGAGTCAAGTTAAAGGGACCCAATCTCTGTCACACATCCAAAGAACTCGAATGCCTCGTCTGTATACAGGAGCATGGCCCTGGCAATGGAGTCTAGACTAATGGTAGTCGCGACGGGTTGTTTAGATCCATTGTTTTACGTCCCTAGGGCAGTGGTTCTTTGGTGGAGGGTGACGATCGGGTACATGTGTTTGGTACGTGTATGTAAGGTAGAGTCCGTTCGGTACGTAGTACATTCAACCAGATAGAAAAGTAAAGGGTGTTTAATAACAGTTTGAGTGGTTCACTCTTTCTCTAGCGTGGCTTGGTGTTTTCGGTAGCTTGTACGCATGTTTGGTTGGCGTCGGCCGTAGTGTATCATGGTACATAACTAGTGCATATCCGAGTTAAAGGAGAGTGACATACATCAGAGAGCCCAAACGTTACTCCATCCTCACTAGCAATATCAGTCAGACTCGCGAACGCCACGTCTTGTGTATGCTTGGTTAAGGAGATCGTTCACCAGGTCCAACTCGTCAATGGCCTTCTTCGGTATTTTGTTCAGTACGATACTCAGCATGGTGAGGTTGGAGATGATATATACGCGCTGGAGTGGAAGGTTTGCATCTTTTAGGTTGGTCTCGACACTTTTCCTCGTCCTTTCGATGAATTGTTCCCGAGCCGCCTCGTACAGCTTGTCGCGGCCTTCGGCGCCACCTTCTCCGTCCTCATCCTCGCTGTTGTACCCCATCTCTCTCGCGACATTGCGGATATGTTGATCGGCTTTCGAGCGAACGATATAGGTGGGGATATTGAATCGGCTCGCATTGGTGAGGATGGCGACGTCCATCGCGG
>JBBPKG010000018.1:75656-103770 GCA_038089115.1 Fistulinella cinereoalba | reverse complement strand
AGTGGAAAGAATCGATGACTTTGGGGTATCCATGGAGAGAGAAGGGTATCGGAGGGCAAAACTATATGATCGCACGTTAGTACGTATATTCCAGTATCGGGAGAGGATGCGTATTCTATTCCGTGGCCGAAGAGCTCTTGACGGCCAATGACGGTAAGTTTCTCAGGGACCAGTTGACGCTCGTATCCTTGCTTGAGAAATTGCAGATCGTGCGGGAGAGGAACACTTCGAATTATTTCCTGTGCACTGCTGAGCATTTCGACAAGGCCTCGAATGACCTTGTCCTCGAACGTAGGTCCGCGGGGTCCGTGTCGGTGCAGCTTTGAGTCTGCACTAATGTTTCACGGCGGCCACTAGTGAGAGGGCAGTGAGCTCACCATGACGACTTGGTCCACGGCGCAGTCGTCAGGTAGGTTGACAGATGCACCAGGCACGTTGGGAGTATTATGACGACGGCCAAGTTCTTGTAGTCATTGTTGTGCGGCATGCCAGTGTCTGGTGCACTTTGTCGCTCGGAGCGCGATACTGACGACAAGAACTGAAGGAATTTGAGAGTGAGACATGATGGCGACTGCTACTGCAAAAGTGCGCACACGACCAGTTTTGACTCTTTCCCATGTCGGGCCATAACTCCGAAGTACTGCATACGTGCACCACTCAGGCGGCGGCAGATCACGGCAGGGTCGTATACTTGATGATGGCCTGCCAGGGGACTTCCGAATCATATGACGCCGAGGAGAGGAGAGCCAAAGCCGACTCCCACGAAAGAAAAACATATGAAGCTCAGAGTTCTGTCACCCGAATCTGGGGCGAATCTGAGTCGCCGACTTCCGGTCGAGCCAGTTCAGTTCAGTTCACAGCGTCCTGATCGGGGATAACTTCCCTAGTGCGGTCCTTCCACTGCCAGGACGTGGCTCCAGACGCGCGGTAGCTGCACCCAGTCACCACAATTCAGTCGTGTTATTGAATACACTGCCTCGCTGCCTCTCTCACCATGTCAAACAGCATCGAGATGCGGGACTTATCCAGCTCGCGTCCAGGGGACACCTCGCCCGATCCCAACCGACAACAAAGCGACGCAGGGATAGGCCAACGTGTAAATACCACGGATGGAGCTGTGTCAGTTTGGGCATGGACTTCAGCGGTCGTGTTCGTTAGTCTCCCTCGAAGTTGGTGCCTACTGATTTCCGGACACCGCAGGTTTGCTTTGTTCTCTACATGTTTGCTAGCATTTCCTCGGCTATTAGTAAAATCGTCCGAGGGGCGAGGGTCCCTAACACCGCTCGAGAAATACCTGTCATTTCACCTGGGCATCATCTTTGGCACGCTGGCCATCACCATTATTGCGCTGGTGTGCTTCTCGAACTGTAATTGACATAACTTACTTAACCAGTACCTTCAAGTTGCCAAATGAATGGCCCACTGGTCTACACTCTACAACCGATCCCAACTCCCATCCGCTTCTAATACCGGTGACAGCTTCATCCCTTGCAATAGCCATGCTTTGCTATGATAATTCATCCGTCGGTACACTATCAACCATCGCACTCCTAGGTTCTGCTGCCGTGGGATTATTCGGATTGTGGGTGGTGCGTGCTCGAACCTTGCTTTGCAGAGTTCAATAAGGTGATTTTATTTCATTCCTCGAAGCTTGTCTTTTCAGGCCCACCGGCAATCTCCACCAAAACGGGCGCGGACAAACACACTTCTTCATTTATATTTGGTAACAAGAATGCCGCTTCAGTCAGAAAGACCTTGTGGAAAAGGAATCAGTCCAAGTAGGCTTCATTATGGCACTCGGATCATCCTCACAATTCCACGGGTACATACTTCTTTCCTTCGAACCTAACCTTGTCACAGCGCCACGACACCTTGGGCACTATTTTGGGTACAACTATCAGCTTACAAGCGATGTCATGTGCGCAACATGAATTGAAATACAATAAGTCCTACAATCACGAACCCGAAAGCGATTAGCGACCAGCGCCGTTTCCCATGCCCATCATCTTGAACATGTCCCCAAGATTCGGCATCCCCCCACCCATCCCCGGAAGTCCACCTAAGCCACCCAGCCCATTACCCATCTGGCTCATCATCCCTGTAGAAGCAGTGAGAACGGTACCAACAGAATGGGGAACGACCATACTTTGCATCTCTTCCATGTCGAGCTGATCACTTCCCTGTCCCTGCATCATGGCTTTCATCATCTCCTGCATTCCCCCGCCGCTCCTAAGTTGCCTCTGCATTTGTTGTAGCATACCCGGCGGCATTGCACGCTGAGTGATCGCGTTACCCAAAATAAAAACATATCCAACGAAAACACGACGGACCTGCATTGCTTGTATCTGCGCGGGGGTTGGCATGCCGTTCACGCCGCGGCCGCGACCACCTGCCGCATTTTGCATCTTTTGGATCGCCTGGAGCCTGAAAAATGGGGTTTGGACAGATAAGTTTAGCACATAAAAACACCACATTGTGACTCACCATCCGTTCTTTCCGCCTGCCTGTTTAGCCATATTGGCCATCATGCGATATTGACACAATAATTCTTCGACTTCGCGCACGGTTGTTCCACTTCCTTTTGCCACTCGCGTGACCCTCCAAGTCAGACCGATTGGTTTGCCGTCTTTACCTATGTCTAAAAACAGAGACCCGTCCGAATCGAGCTCTGCGGCAGACATGCTGTCGGTGATATAAATCATGCGTTTCATGCGCAGTGAACCTTCTTCGTCTGAACCGGCAAGCAACTCCTGTGGGAGACCCGGAATCATCGAAGCAATCTTGCTAATAGGACCCCTGTCAGACAGTGTACGATTTAAGGATGATACGTGAGGTGTGTGAAGTGGGACAGACATATTCATAACGTTTTGGATTTGTTCTCTCCAATCTCTTATGCTAAGTTTGCCTTCTTCAAGCTTCTTTGCCATCTCTTTTTGCTTGTCTGGATTCTGGGCAGCCAAATCTTGCATGTGTTCCATGAGGCCTTGCATATCACCCAGGCCTAATAGCTTTGATATGAACGGTTGCGGCGAAAATCGATCGAGGTCATATAGGTGCTCCCCGACGCCAAGGAAGATTATCGGTGTTTTGGTTGCAGCGACACTTATCACGATCGTCCAGCATGTGTCAGCACTCGGTAAGGGGTTAAAGGGACACATACGCAGAGATGGCTCCCCCTCCTTTAGCATGCCCATCCATTTTCGTGACAATGATCGCACCGAAATCAGCACTTTCCTTGAATGCGCGACTCTGCGCCTCAGCGGCCTGTCCTGTAAGGCATGAGCAGGAAACCAATTCAGTGAGGGGAAACCCACCTATACTAGCGTCAAGAATGAGAACTGTCATGTTAGGCTTGACGGCCTCGCTGATCTGGACCATTTCCTTGAATAATTCCGACTCTTGCTTGTGTCGGCCGGACGTATCTACAATGATAACTTCAAAACGCTCTTTCTTAAATTTAGCGACACCTTGCGCTGCGATCACAACTGGATCGGTTTCGGTATACGACCCAAAATAAGCCACTTTGGCTTTCGTGGCGGATTGTCGAGTTTGATCGAAAGCTCCAGCACGAAATGTGTCTGCACAAACAATAGATGATTTGAATCCTCTCTTTTGATAGTATACCGCGAGTTTCGTGCATGTCGTAGTCTTTCCGTTTCCCTACAGTGCGATCAATATCGCAACGGACCCAGGATGCGAGGTATTTTAGGTTTACCTGGAGGCCAACTGCCATGATTACATTCGATTGGCCCTTTTTCGGCTTATATGGGTCGACACCAGGATCCACCAGGTGAACGAGTTCATCAAAGACGGCCTTGTAGCAAGCAAATAAACATCCGTCCTGTATAGAGTGGTGGAAACCACCTTCTGTATAAGATGCTTTCGGTTGAGGTCTTTTGACTTGTCGGAACCGTCTATGGCGGCCTTGACTTTTGCCTTGACCTTCAGCCGCAAGGTAGCCACAAGTTTGACGTTGACATCCGATTCAAGGAGTGCGGCAGTGATCTCCTTGAGGGTCGCGTCTAGTACCTGTATAGATGTACGAAACGGTGATCGGAGTTGGTGACCCGCCGACGTACCTTCTCATCCACCACCGGCGCCCTACCGAGGGAGGAGAGGGCGGCATTGAGTTTCCGTCCTAAATCTGCGAGGACCATCGTGGACGCCGATATTCAAGGCAGCGTGCGAACCCTGCTACCAACACTTTGACATGACACACAGTGACTCGGGAGGTGAGACCATTGACGACCTCGAATTTGACGGCACCACGGACGGCGACGGCGACGAGGAAAACGACAACGAATTAGACGAAGCGCTTCTCGGTGCGCTCGAGGCTGGCGTGGAGGATGTCACAGAAGTGGACGACGTGCGCGGTACCCCTCTTCCTTCGCGCGGGTATATGTTCACGTTTCTCCTCCAGGAATCGCGTTCGGAGGATTCAGACGAGGAAGACGAGGAGGAAGAGTCCGAGCCATCTCTAGGACCGATTGTTGACACGGCTCAGGAACCCTCACCGCCTGCACCGGTGGTCACATCAGCACCACGATCGCCTGCGCCAGAATCACCCAAGGGTGCGACTGTTCTCCGTCGTTGGTATTTGGTTCACTATCTTCCAAGCAGTGGTCCCGCAGGTGAGGCCAAGATCGCCTTCGCCGGCCGAAGTTCGTAAGCGGGCTCTTGTCTTCCCGGCCCGTTGGACGCAGCTACCTCGGTCTTTCACGGTCGAAGCCATATGCGCCATCCCCCATCCTGTACCCACGCATGCGCTGACTTCGTCATTTTGCATGTCACACCTGTTAACTGGCTCTGACGATGGCTACATCCGTGATTATGATATTTTCGCCGCCGTCAATGGCAAGGTCACCTTGACGGCCCCACAGCGGCACCACTGCAACGTCGTCGAGGGGAATATGAAGTCGGGACAAATACGGTGCTGGTGGGAGAATCCTGACTTGCAAAGCAGCCATCCTCAAGGGGAGAGTTCAGTGTCACCAGTCTACAGTATGGCTATGCACTCAGATGCACTTTGGGCACTTGGCGGGACTAGTGTACGTGCGTTCCACCCTCCCTATCATACTAAAGGCTCAATGAACATCGCTTACAGCGCGGTCACATTAATTTATTCACAGTCCGACACGATCCGGGTCGGTTGGCGCATGTATTGCAAAGTCACCGTGGGCCTATTTCTGGGCTTTCGATCGACCACGACGAAAAGGGTTTCTTCAGTGCAAGCTGGGACGGAGAAGCGATCGTAAGGACCACGCTCGGCAATGTTACTAGCCAGTACCCACTTATGGTTCTTCGAATAGCAGTGGGACTTGAATACCGGACAAATTGTTCGAAAATTCACTTCACATGGCGCACAGCTTGTCGGCGTTGCAGTAAGACCGCTGAGCACATCGTCCCGGAGATCTAGCCCCATGCCCTCCGCGGGAGTAGGAAGGGGACTTGAAGTATATACTGACACGCCTACTGTGATATCACATAAGAAGGCCCCTACGAACGCGAACGTGGAAACGTTTTCTTCTGCTGCGGGTAAGGCACGCGGGCAGCAACCAGAAGCTTCGAAGACTTTTGCGAGTCAAAATGCCATTTCCAACATGCCTACTCAAGAATTGGACGCTAAATCTGACACCTCATTTGATCCGCTCTTCGACGACGAACCGGACCCTGATGGGGATGGCGCCAACCCTCCAGCTCCAGATGGCGATGCGGGCCAGGCCAAGACTTCCCACCAGGAGAACGCTGCTTCTGGCGGCCATATGGGCCTTGCGGTTCCCGATGTGGGAGCTTCTGATCCCACATCGCAGGCCCAACAGACAGCGCGATTATCGCAAACCACTATTGCACCACCTAAGAATGCGCCGCCCTTACTCAGCGCGGAGAATAGCACCACGTTCTCTCCGGACATTTTAATGATCTCTGCCATTGATGGGCAGATCATGTTGTGGGATAAGCGGGTGAATACCCCAGGAAAGGGGGTAGGAAGACTGTGGTTGAGTGAGAAGACACCGCCCTGGTGTGTTTCCGTACGTACTATGTGATGATCGATCGGCAAACTGGCTAACCAAATTGGCTAACCCTTTCACAGGCATGCTGGTCTACGGACGGATCGCACATCTACGCCGGTCGACGAAACGGGACAGTGGACGTTTGGGATGTTCGGCTTTTGGGACGCACGGGGCCGGCGTGTACGCCTCGACTGCTCAAGAGTCTACGGAATCCCGCAAGCTCGGGTGTAGTGTCCTGTGTGGTGCCGTTTCCTGATGGGCGCCACATTGCGTGGTGCGTTTTCGTGGTCTCGTGAGCAAAAGGGACGTGAAGATGATGGGTCAACTTTGCAGCGCTTCCATCGACAATATCCGGTTATGGAATGCGGCAGATGCTGGGGAAAACGATGGAAGTGTGAAGAGCCGGGGAGGCGTGCAGTTCAAAATCATACCAGGCCATCACGGGGGCTATGTGTCACAAATGGGTATGTGGAGCAAACCGGACTGAACGGGCCAGGCCAATGATTCGGTTCCTATTTACAGTTGTAGATCCGGGCGCGCGTTTCCTTGTGAGTGCTAGCAGCAACCGTGGGTGGCATGGGGAGTCGACGCGGACAGTGTTTGTACACGACGTCAAGCCGAATGTATAAGGTTGTTACGACACGGCTCAACCTGATCTTGGACATAAGGTTACACTTGACTGATTTCAAATGGGATGATGGTCACTCAGGTCCCGCGGTATAGCCGCACACTGTCCACGCAGTTTGTCAACTATGTGCTTCTCGTCATCCCTCCCAATCGGAAATATAAGTCTGGGAATCCTTCCTTGCCAATGACCATGTCCCCTCCCCCGACCTGCTCATGCGACTGAATTATCCTGTGGTCTTCCCTCTTAACCAAGTCACCTACGTCGGTGAAGACGACTCCCCGTACTTCACTGAGCTCTATGGGAGACGTTTCAATGCACTCAGCCAGCGCTACATGCTACCCGCGGACGCGGAGGAGATCCGGGTGCGCCCCACGGCCCTGCCGCCCTTGATGGTCCCCTCTGACCCCATCTTAGCGCTCAGAGCTCCAACACCGGATGATTCAGTTCCTGTTCAAAGGAAAGAATCACGTTGGCCCCGTCAAAGAAGTATTGACCCCCAAGGAGGGCCAAGAGCGTTGCCGCGTCCTTGACCTGGGCACCGGCGGCGGTTTTTGGTACGTCCTTACGGAAAAGTATAATTTAATCCCGCCTGGACCCCAAAATTACAGGGCCATGGACTTGGCAGACGAGTTCCCCGACGCAGAGGTGATTGGAGTCGATCTCGCTCCCATCCAACCCCGGTAACCAGATGCCACCCTTGCTTCTGTTCCCATAGGCTGACACACCTATTTCCAGCGAGGTACCAGAGAATTGCACGTGCGTCATTCCGGATGTTCCAGCCTTTGGCCGTTTAATGAATCGGGTTTTCTGCTGTTTAAAGTTTCGAGTTGTGCGATTTGGATCAGTGGTACCTGCCGTACCCTAGTGAGCACTTTGACCTCGTCCACGCGAGATTCATGCACACAGGAGTACGTCTTTTTCCTCATCCTCTTGAAAGTTATTTTAGCGATGTCTAGATCGGGAACTACACTCGGCTACTGCATGAAATCGCACGGATGCTGCGACCAGGTGGCCTCGTTATTTTGATTGAGACCGATAGCGAGCCCATTGCGGATGGGAAAAGTGCGACCGAACTGACCCGTTCTGGTCAGCCTTCAGGGATGCGCGGCTGGTTTGCACTGTGGGAAGCGTACAGGCAGTGCCTGCGCGACAAGGGCATCGATGTCGGTGTCCCGCCCGAACTTGCGAACCTCGTTGCCTCCACGGACGCATTCGAGAAGATCGTGACCCAAGTGGGCAATATTCCCATCGGATTCTGGCCCAAGGGTGAGTGACGTGTCACCTGTTGATGTGATCGATGATTCGAGTATGCGGTGTCCGTAGACCCTGACGCGCTCAGCATCGGACAGCTAGCATGGATGAGCTACGATATCATGCTGCCTGCGCTGAAGCCGCTCTTCATGTCCGCAGGACTGCGAGATTGGGAGGCGAAGAAGCTAATCGAGGAAGCCCATCAAGACCTATACTACCCTCTCGTTAGACCTTCGACGCGCCTCCACATCGTTCATGCCTTCAAGAAGTCTAAGGCTTGACAATTATTGGTGGCTGGCTGTTTCTTGGGACGTTGTACACGCAAAAAAAGTATCATAACTACAGCCGCCTCGCATCCGCGCATTACATGGATTGTTAATTGCTTTCGTATTTCGCATAGGTTTCTTGTTCATGACTCTTGTTGTACCCGGCATGTATTCCATAGTTTTAGGACGTATAAATCTAAGTACTGGCGATACACACCAGGAGTGTGCCAGTGTCATCATAGACGATTCTTGCGATGGGGATCGACTGGCCACATGCCGACGAAACGAAAAGAATATTCAGACTCAAGAAAGGGGGAAAGCTGTTTCTAGAAGTCCTATCTGATGAGTTACCAGTACATGCATGCAGTGCAAGTTAGTAAATAGTATGACAGGGTCAACCACGAGTGAAATATGCTTTGGCACCGTGAGTTGCCAGTTCCGCCTTCGCCTAGGAAGTACTCAGCAGGGCTATGTGTGGATATAGAAATGACTTGCCTTGTCCACGGTGTGACCAGCGGCAGTATGATGGAGCCAAATCTAAGAATAAATTAGTGGGCTGCTATTAAAGTTGCTGAAACCCGACAAACCTGTCGGTAATAAAATGCATTGCCGAGGCCCTGCACAGTCCAGCCAACGGTAGCGATTATCCCGAGGATACCTGCTGCCCATTGACCAGCGGAGAACATCGTGATGGTTTGGATGAGACCGGCGGAACCGGTACTAGGGATGCCGATAATCCTGGAGAATGGTCTGAGAATGCGAGGGGATACGTAGGGACACACCTACATGTAGACGCTGAACAAAAGATGGAACCCGCCAAAGAAGAAGTACAAGTCTAAAAAATGAGGGGGTATGGGGACGCCACGGAAGGGAAATACGACGAACAATAATATAGCGCTTGTTCCTGGAACAACGTGAGAGCCAAGTAGCATGGAGAAGAAAAAGACAGACCTTCATGTAGCCATTGTAGATCGGTCTGTGCGATATAAGAGGCAGAAGAGTTGAATAAAACCGACTTACCGGTACCATAACAAGAAAGAAAGGGGCGGAATTATAAAAAGGTAACTTGGAGGCATGAGTGCATGATCGGACGGAAATGAGACGGCGCACCCGAAGCTACCCCCGAGGTCTCCTCCACCGTCATGAGTCCCGGCCACGAGGATGAAGATACAGGCAACCATGTTGACAAGGAGGGTTGCGAGAAGGACGAGCCATAGCTGGTAGAGACGAGTAATGAGGGGGCGGGAAGGTTCAGGGATCTCTTCGGAAATGGAATGGTAGATGAGGGGGTAAACTAGAGGGTATGAGGACGGGAGAGGCAGAGAGAGAAGGCACTGACAAGGGGGCCAGTTGTTGCGGCCGTGTTTTCTGATGTGCTCAGCACGTTGATTGAGTTCCTGCTCGCGCCGTTCGAGGTCACGTTCGCGCCTTTCTAGATTTTGGGTGTGGTTGTCGTTTGGCGCGGGGTCGTCGAAAGGGTTGGCGTCGAGCGAATGGGACGATGCGAACGGGTTCTCGGTGTAGTCGGCTGAGGAGGAGTGAGCGGGCGACTGCGGGCAGCGAGCGGGACATACCCATCGCTGTCGTGGATGTCGTGGACAAGGCTGCGACCCTCTCCCACCCACACCGCCACCGACATCCGCAGCGTTTCACCCCTCAATGCACCCCCTCGTACAGAAAATCCTCGTCGTCGGGGGAAACGGCTTCATTGGCATGTCGCAGACCCTGCCTTGGTCCAGATAGTCATTTACTAGCACCAGGTTCTGCCGTCTGCAAGGCTGCACTCGTTCGCGGCATCCAGGTCACCAGCATCAGGTACGTCAGACACTGTTTTCATCGTGCGCGCTGTAACCCCGGGCAGCTCCTCAGGGAGACCCTACAACACGCCAAAAGGACACACCCCGGCGTGGGCCTCCAAGGTCTGTCCTGTCACCAATGATCTCGTACTCTGACACGTCGCCGTCAGGTCGAATGGCGCAAGGCGGATGCTTTCCTTCCAGAAACCTACTCGGACATCCTTCCGAAAGTTGACGCTGTCGTGCACACACTCGGCATTCTCCTCGAGGACAACAGATACAAGTCCGCGTTGGCACATGGCGACCTCGTCGGCGTCGTTCGGGCTATGGCAGGCGGAGGTGCCAACCCCCTTGAGAGAGAAGGATCGCGGAATACCTACGAGGCGATGAATCGAGATGCCGGTACGCAGTTCCCTGGAATCATCTTGACGAGACGCCGCTCCAACACATCCATTTGGTTCGCTCACCCCAGCCATCCGAGTCTGTGACGCGTTCAAGTCCAGCAAACCCGACCCTGGGATCATGCGTGTTCGACCATTTGTCTTTATTTCGGCCGAAGACATCTCTCGACCATTGATACCCGCGAGGTATATCGAGACTAAACGCGAGGCGGAACAAACAATTAGCCAAATGCTTCGCGACAACCCGAACCATCGTGCTGTATTCATTCGCCCTAGTAAGCTTCTTTCAATCTATCCTCTTATAAGCTCCGACGCCATGCTCACGACCCACGTTCTTCCCAAGGCCTCGTGTATCACGCACATCACAGGCCAATGACGTCCCCTCTTGCCGCGCTGATCGACCTGTCAGCCACAATACACGCGAGTGTTCCCAGTGGCTTCCCAACCCCCTCTTCCTTGCTCCGAGCCGTAGGCCGTGCCTTCCCATCTTCTCATACTTCGCCGCTCTCCTCCCCCCTCCATTCAATCGCAAATGCACTTTCAATTCCACCCATCCACGTTGAGCACGTTGCAGAAGCGATTTGCACCGCACTGGACCCTACGAAGGACATCAGGGGTGTTGTCGGCGTAAGACAGATGAGGGATTTCATTGGTTGGTCTGAAAAGGGTCACGAGCCGCGCCCGGGACGAGCATAAGGTGACAGGTCTCGCCCGCAGGAAGGCCGAATGTCACCATATGACTCGTGTGTGGCTTGTAAAGACTATTTCAGTCATGCGATAGTTTCCGATGTTCACCTTCTCGCGCGGCACCTACTTATCTGCGACGTGGGGATGTGATCCGATCCTCCACACATGTGCCTATTGATGGACTGGCTAGTTCGTGAACTAGTGCGAAACCATGCACCCACTTACTCACGTAAGTCACTCTGTGGTCGGTGTCGATGCTATGGGGCGAACTTGCCATCTGAGGAAATGGTGGAGCATCTGCCAGTGGTAACGCGTGGTGTTGGCTCAGATTTCCATGATAGATATTTTAATTGTGTGGTTGGGCAATGGTTGGGTCCCTGTTCTCCATTCCCGGCCAGGTACGGAGAGCACATAAGCTATCACACGTCCTTCTGACCCTTGAGTTTGAATTTGAACTTCCCTTCCAGGAGATCACCGACGCTCCGTCACGGTGCACATTGCCTTGGGTCTCTGTGACAACTCAGATCTAAGCAGTCACTTGTGAGGACCAATTTTACAAGGTTAACGTTTTCCGTCAAAGGATGGGAAACCAAAGTATACTGTCCCCGCAGCACTTGGGGAAATCAATTAAATTAATAAGTATCATGTTCATCACGGCCTTAACCCTAGTGCTGTAATGTCTTACCAGCGATGGCATGTGGATTGTGGATATGGGTAATGACATTATCATCTAAATAATAGATTATAGGGCATTACAGCGCTAGGGTCAAGTTCGTGATGCTTTGGACCTGTAAAACGAGAAACGGTCCTGAAACCGCATCGGTAATTACATGTCATGGAACATGTTCATTCGGACCAGAGTGCCGCGAAACCGCGAAACAAGGAGCAGGAGTAGAGACTCCGATGGGGCTCAAGAGCAATAATGCTCGAAATAGAATGACATGGGTACTATGAGGCGGTGGCACATTTCGTGAAACACCGACGAGGGTGAATTTGCAAGGACGAACCCTACCTATCCAGAAGATCAGTAAGGTTCGTGGGCGCAACGATGAAGCACGGGTCAGGGCCCATCAGCGGTCCGCTGCTCTGAGTTGATAGGAGAAATTCTGACCGGATTTGCTCCGCAGCATTTCTCTTTCGCAGGTCACGAGGCCAGGCGACGGCAGAAAAGCGAAACACTCTCAAAACATTGAACTTTAAGTTCTAGGGATCTAGGCGAGTGGGGAAGAAGCGTCCGAGGGCAATGAACCCTGGACTGGCGATGAAAAAGTGAAGAAAGCCTGGCAGGTGGACAAGATGGGCTCGCGACAAGTGCTCCATGACAGATGTGCATATGGGACCGACCGTACCTTTATCCAGACGCCCACTGGCAAGTACGATTCGCATACCTTTGGTGTATGTATCGCATTGTGGCCGTCACTGAGAGGGTCGTCCACCCAGTACCTAAACGGCCGTGGGCACAGCGGTCCGATGGGAGCGACCAAGCCAAGGCATTTTGCGCGATGATAATAACAGGAATTATCTGTTTAAAAAATACCGCGCAGAGTGTTCCAGCAGTGACATTTTTCAACGACGGCGGAGTCTTACTAGGGCTCCAAGTGTTCAACGATCGAGAGAATTGGACACCCACCTGCGGCAATGAGGATGTGACGAATAAGGGATGTGATGGATCGGGTATAGTGCGCAGACGTCAAACTGTCCCACACCAATCAAAAGCTCCCCCCCTTGCGCCGTCCTGACACCTCAGAGCGGCTTTCCCAGCTCGCTTGACAGTCAGCTCGACCATTCATCTCCCCATCCACCACCAGGACTGTATAGCGACTGCGCACAGGTCGACGACGGCCGCACGGCATTTTCTGAGGAAGCGGTTCGTTACCGAATTACAGAATCGGATCACTTTGAAAATTCCAACATCGCCTGAATTTCGGCGGGTTGGTATATATAAGCCGGCGCTATCGCTCTGGGACCCTTTCATCTTCACGAGTGCCCACCGTTTATGTTCCCTCCCTCCCTCGCCAAGGTCGCTGCGTCTGCAATCCGCGTTGCCCCTCGTCCTGGCACACGCGCCATCGCAAACTCCGCCTCCTCTGGCAAAGCGTTGCCCTTTAGTCTCCATGGTCTGCGTGCTGGAGTAGAGGACAGTCACAATGGCAAGGTTCTCCGTATGCTCATGTTTGGCAAGCCCGGTGCCGGCAAGGGCACATTATCTTCGCGTCTCGTGAGCAAGTATGACATTTTGACTGTCTCTACCGGCGACCTCTTGCGTCAGCATATCGCCGAGGGGTTTGTGTGCCAACATAATGTCGGTTCCGCCGCTCGTTAATCCCTTGCAGAACCGACGTCGGCCGTCAGGCCGGAGAGATTGTGGCGCAAGGGGGTCTCGTCCCTGACGACCTCATGCTTAAAGTGGTGTCTAGCAAACTGAATGCGCTTCATGACAGGGTTTGTCCCGCTGAATGATTTTCATTGCGGTGATCATTGACTATCCCCTAGCACTGGATCTTGGATGGCTTTCCACGCACTCTCGGTCAGGGTAGACTTCTCGATACCCATTTAGAGTGCGTGTGCGGATCCTGCCCGCACGAGTTTCCCCTGAGCATGTCGACAGGAACCATAATACCCCCCTGACATTGATTGTGAACCTGGATGTTGCTGACGAGGTGATTCTTGGGCGGATCTCGGATCGTTGGGTGCACCTCCCATCCGGGCGAGTGTACAACACGTCCTACAACCGTCCCAAGGTGGATGGCTTTGACGACATTACCGGGGAACCTCTCACGAAGAGGCCGGATGACCACCCGGTGCGTTGGTTGCTGTGCATGAAAGCACGCCGCTCACGTGCCGCAGGAAATCTTCGGGCGCCGTTTGCAGCGTTTCTATGCCTCCACGTCGCCTCTCTTGTCGTATTATGCCTCACAGCCCAAGTCTGCTCACCTGGTCTCGCTGCAGGGCGAGACGTCGGATGAGGTTTGGCCGAAGCTGGAAGCGGTCCTTTTGTCGTCCTTCCCCGGCCTCCGGGAGCGTCTGCCGCGCCGTGGGCGGTATTCGCTCAGCAACCCGTTTGTGCTGACAGATCAACGCATGCGGGGCGGCCGTGCGGCGGCCAGGTTGTGGAGTCATTGAAGAGGGAGGGTTCCGCTGTTCGGTTTGCCCCCATTTTTTTGGAGTAGCGCCTTGCGTTGTCTTACGGTGTACCATTATATTTGATCCAAGTTGATAATAAATACGCGAGGCTTGCTCGCCATCCTGTATCGGCTGACGGGGTGTGTGAGCCGGATTTGGTGAGTGTGAGGGTCAACTGCCACTGGCCAGGGCTAAATCGGTACACAGCTTTTTCAACCCCCTTGCCGTCGCCGCCCAGCGCTCCCCGATTGTTTGCCTCAAGGCATGCAGTATAATAGCCACATTCTGCCAAACGATTGTTGTCCTCCATCTCTCCTTCCTTGAACCATGCCATCCAACATCCTCGCCCGCAGCGCGCGGTCCATCTGCAGCATCGTCCCCTACAATGGCCTCCCGCCCTTTCTGAACATGTCCAAGTCCGAAAGGAACACTGCGCAAAACAAGCCTGTTCTGCGCATGCTCTTGTTCGGAAAACCATGTTCTGGCAAGGGCACCCTCGCCGCACGTCTCTCGGAGAGGTACCCGGTGACGACAATATCGACCGGCGATCTGCTCCGACAGCACATTGCGCAAAGGTCGGTCCCCGTGTCCGCCACCAGCGACTTGTTGAGCGATGTGTTTCAGGACGGATATTGGGCGACAAGCCGAGGGCATCGTGGCCGCTGGCGGCCTCTTGCCCGACGACATGATGTTGAAGCTCATCTCGACTCATCTCAATACCCTCAAAGAGAACGTGGGTCCTCTGCTCCCTCCCTCATCTCCCCGCATGGCTCACACGTGGGTCTTCAGAACTGGATCCTGGACGGGTTTCCGCGGACAGAGCGGCAGGGACGGCTGCTGGACAACCTCCTCGCGTGAGCCGCGTGCGCACCTTGGCGAGAACCCGTCGCTCACACTTGTGTTTGGCTGCAGGCAACACGGCATACCGGTCAACCTGGTCGTCAACGTCGACGTTTCGGACGACCTCCTCTTTGAGTGGATCGCCCACCGCTGGGTGCACCTCCCCTCTGGGCGCAGCTACAGCACGTCCTACAACCCGCCGAAGCGGCCGGGACTAGACGACGTGACGGGCGAGCCACTCACGAAGCGCGCGGACGACAATCCGGTACGCTATATTGTTGGCTGTGGCACTGGTGCTGATCGCTGATCGGAGTGCTGTGTGCGTGACAGGACACGTTTGCGCGCCGCCTCGAACACTACTATGCCCTGGCGTCGCCGCTGCTCTACTACTATGCCTCTCGCGCGTATTTCACGCGTCTCGTCGACCTGTACGGGGACTCGGACACGACTTGGCCCACGCTGGAGACGGTCGTGCGTGAGTCGTTTCCCGGGCTGCATGAACGTGCGCTAGGGCGCACACGACTCGGACAGCCACACATTAGGTATCCGATACCAGCGCCTCCGGTGATTTCGGACGGACCTCGTGCTTCGTAGATGTCAGCCGAACACGTTTCACGTTTAGATCATTGTTCCGTGCATCGCATTTTCTTATCTCCTCTTTCTCTCTCTGTCGTCTGCTTACACGTCGTCCACTCGCTGCTGTAGATACCGTGGGTGAGCCATTATTTTTTCTCGTTCTCTGTAGATCTACATATTCCCACATACATAATACCCTGCGTATATACATCTACTGTAGTAGTACAGTTGGCACTGATCACCAGTCTACTGAGCGGCCAATGGCAAAAAAAAAAAAGATGGTTGGACACTATACAATGACTTTGTTCGGCCGGTTGAGTACTATTGACATCTAAAAGGCATTGTACAAGGCAAGGGAACGATGTGGAAGGTCCGGGAACAATGACTTTGGCGCCGGCTACTACAGGAATTTAGGATGATCCATTAATGACAGTGTAGGACCGACAAAAGGGTGGGTAGCAGAAAACATTGTTGCACAGGTATGAATTAAGGATGAAGGTAGCGAGGAAGGACAGGGGTAGCGCGGAGTGTGATCCAAGATATCGGACACGGCGAGTCCCAGTGTGGATGAAAGCAGGAGGCTGCCGGCAGCCTGTCTAGGTGATCTCCCAAATGGACGTTTCCAGTACGCGGAAGAGGGACGTGTCTTTGGAGTTCTCCGACCAGCCGACTGTCTCTCTCCAGTTCATCGAGTTGGCCTCCTTCTCGCCAGCGCCGGCAAAGAGGCCAAGATCGTCATCGGAGATGCCGCGGAAGATGAGGAAGAGGCGGGTGAAGACGCAGGGATCGGCGGTGACGGAAATGTCGATGGCGTTGGCGATTTTGGTAGGGGAGAGGAAACGATAGGCGATATTCTTATGGGCGGAGAAAGCATGTAGATTGTTACTGGTGAAGGTGTGAGGGGGTGGGAGAGCGTGGAGGGGAGGAGACCTACTTGATAAAGTTAGTTCGTGCGTGCAAGGACATTCCGAGCTGATCCAGCACGTTCATCAGGTGGGATATAAAGTCGCGGAAAGACATGGCAAAGCCGTTTCGTGGGGCAATGAATTCGTTGGGATCGACCATGGCAGGGTCGGGGCTGGGACGGAAGTGAATGGGAGGGAGAGATGGGAGGACGGAGACGTACATTGCTTCGTAGTAGAGGGAGGTGACGACCATTTCACTCTCAAAGTGTTCGAGTGCGCCGCCAGGGTGGACGCGCAAGAAATACTTGTGTTTGTGTTCCCCGACGTTCTCGGCAGGTGGCCAGGCGAAGGCGAGGGACCAGAGAGGGTTGACGGTGAGGATGACGTCGCAGTATTGCTGAGCGGGGGCGAGGATGCTGAGGTGACACTTGGCGGTGGTGGGGCGGGATGCGGCAGTGAGTTTGGACATGACGCGAGCGTCGAAAAGGAAGTCGGGGCTGAGATCGGGGTCGGATATCTTTGTGCCTGTAAAGTCGACGGTGTGGGTGTCGCCGGAGTGGACGATGTTGAGCTTTCCCCAGAAGAGGCCATCGACGATGGTGCCGTCCTCCATGCGGGCCATGTCGACGTCGTCGGCGGAAGAGACGGTGGTTTCGAGGGCGATTTGCTGTCCGGGGACGAATTCGAGGTTGAAGACAGCGGGCATTTCTATGACGGGCGGGGGACTGGGGAGAGTTACGGGTGGGGGCGGACGGGGGAGGGGCACTTACGGGGGAGGGCTGGGAGGGGTAAGCGCGGTGCAGGAGGGGGAAGGGGGAGCACGCACGGGGGATCGTCTGGGGGTGGCGGGGCATCGCTGACGATCTCGACACGGAGACCCTGAACGCCCATGATGGCGATCTGGTATGAATCTTCGCCGGTGAGCTGGCGCGGGGAGGGCAATGAGGGCCGGGATTGGGCAGAGGAGGGGGGATGACGCACGTAGATGTAGGGGCCGGAGACGAGACGCTGGAGACGGAGTGAGCGGGGGGCGCCGGGGGGGGAGGGACGCACGGAGGCATGGAGGGAGGCAAACTCGGTGGGGACGCGGAGGCTGAAGACGGCGTCGGGGGGCGGCTTTGTCCAGTCTCTGGCGACGGCCTCGAGTTCCTGGGGGGGATGAGCGGCGGGGCGGGGGGACGGAGGGCTCACGGGGAAGGACTGGGGCAGCTGCGGGGGGGTGAGCGTGTGCGTGTGCGGCGTGTGTGCGGGGGACTGACGACGCGGACGGTCTCCATGTCGCCGTATGCGAGGGTGAGGAGACGCTGGCGTGCGAGGGCCATGTGGGACTGCTTTTCGCGGTAGTCGCTGTCCTTGTCGGACTTTTTGTTCTTGAACTTGTTCCAGAAGGACTGCGAGGGGAGGCTGGCGCTGGTCGATCTGTGCGGGGGCGTGAGCGTGGGGCAGGGCAGCCGCATCGAACGTACGCGGGCGAGAGCAGCATGGCGGCGCGGGTCACAGTGCGGGCGCTCACTCAGCCACGCCACGCCACGCCACACCATCCACCAGCACCACCATGGTCCGGCCCCCCCTGCCCGTCCGCCTCCCCGCCCCCGCCCGCACTGCACCGCCCCAGCACGCCCCCGTGCAAGTCGTGCGTCCCTCTCCCCGTCCTCTCCCCCTGATCCACACCCCGCCCTTAGCCGTACGTCCCCGACTTTTGGCATTCCGCCCGGCCCGCCCCCGTCGCCCCCGTCCCCCCCAAGCTCCACGTCGTCGCCGGCGCCGCGACCCACCACGGCGGCGGGCCCACCCACAACCTCGAGAAGCCCCGCGAGTTCGGCGCACCCGCACCCGCACCCACACCCGCCCTCCTGCCCGACCTCTGGGAGTCCCTCGGCCTCCCTAGGTCCTTCTCCCCCCGCCGTGCCCTCGCCCAGGCACGCAAGGAGGTCCCGCCCGCCCCCTCCAGGCCCCTCACCGTCGACGAAAAGAGGGGTCTCTACTTCCTCGCCATTGTCGGCGCGTCCTGGCTCCTCGGCGGACTCGTCAATTGAAACTTCATGTACCGTCCCCATACAATCCACCTGTTGTCCGACGCGTGACGCCATATCACGCCATCGTGCCGCCCCGTCTGATCAGTCGCCGACCATACCGCTTCGACATGACAGCGCCGTCGCCTCGTCTCCGTTGGACTAGATTCGCACGAGATCCTCGGGTTTCAACTCTGACTTCCATCAGCCGCCCTCCCTCCAACAAATGTCCTCGCTCCAAACTCTTCACGTCAAGTACAACGTACAAACACATCACACAGCACCCACACTAACTGACCTGTCCAACGTGCTGCCTGACGTCTTCCCGGCCGCTCCCTTCTTTCCCCGTCCCCACTTCACTGATATTCTCTCCCCCTCCATGTCCAACCCGTGTGCCCATCCTTCCGCCGCCCGCTCCGCAGACTCTCGGTATTTAAAGTTGACAAACGCACACCTGTCGCTACCCTTTAGTCGACTGCATCAAAGTCAGAGCACACACCCACCTCGACTTGCCAACATGAACTATCGACCGGATGTCCTCCGAAGGAACATGTGGCAGCGTGTTCACAACGAGCGTACGTATCTCCGCTTCCGTGGCCGAGGCAGGAAGCGACGAGAGGTACAGCGACATCTAAGATCATGAGCACATCCCCCCGTCAGTCCAACCCATAAACATACTATAGTTTCATCTTCCGGCGGCTTCAGCCCCTGCACGACCGCATGGTTCACCATGATCTTCCGTGCCACCGGGTCGTTCTTTCCGTGGTATCGGTCTTGGATGCTTTGGTGTGCGAGCGCGTCGTCCGCCGGTGTCTCATGTCTACACCATGTCTGTCATCCTGTGTATCCACGAGCAGTAGCACGCACCTATACGGGCATTCGTCCCCTCGCTTACACTCGCCTTTCACAAAAAAGGAGCAAACGTGCGGTCGGTTGCGTTTGTAGTACGGATTCGTGCGCGCGAGCTCCTTGAGCATCTCCTTGCCCGCCGAGTTCGCCCGGCCCCCCACCTGCATCATCGACGTCGTGCCGTCCGCCATCTGCCCGCAATCCCAGTCATTCCGTGTTCTGAGCCGGTGACATCGAACCTACCTTGCTCTCCATGTTTTGCGCATAGTACTCGCGGTTGATGTCGCTCGTCGGAGCCTCGCTCTGCACAGCCAGCGCCGTGTCACGCACTTGCGTCGGCAGACCGTACTCGAGATCCAGCAGGCACGTCTGACAGACGTTCTTCACCTTGGCGCATGTCTGGCAAATAACAGTGGCCTTGTAACGAGCGCCCGAACCAGGGTTCCAGCGAAACACAGTAAACGGGCGGGCACAGGTCCCGCATGAGCGTCCAAACTCTTGTTTGGACTGACGACAAGGCCTGAGCATCGCGGTGGCATGTGGGAAGAAGGATGGCGTACCATTCGGATAAAGGGATTGCTACCCAGACCTATGTCCGTCGCGTCAGCCTAAAGATGCATGTAAAAGGTAGTCGTACATGTCTCGCAAAGAATGGGGAACTCGCTCTGCTCCCAACCGGCCTTGTTCAGATCAGCCTTGGGCATGACAAAGTGGTAGTACACGCAAGGCGCACAGGCCGGTGGCAAAATTTGGAAGGATACGCTGACTAATTGACCCCTGTCTACACATACGTGATGATCAACGACAGATTGAAGGGCAGCGTGGCTGCGGTAACCACGACCTCTCCGCCCTCCTCTACTAGTTCAGACACCTTCTTCTCTAAATTCGGCCGGGTCGCTTGCTCGAGCTGGGGAGGTGCTTGGAAGTATATCGGTCTCGCCGCCGTTGACAGTGAGGGCTTTTTGATTTGACTGTATCCCGGGTCGTGAGCAGATGGGAATGCAATCGGTATGACAGAAGCACTTACATAGTCTGACGCTCCGTCAACATCTCGATCAATTGCTCGACGGTCCATTCCCGGCTTATCGAAACTTCTAGCGCCTCCCCGCCACAGACCGGACAATGTTCACGCCGCTCGTGTTCAAACGTGTACGAGTAGACGCCTTCTGTACCAATAAGCATAAAGTAGTTGTTAAGATATGCAGCAGAACTGGTCGCGATCTTGAATGCTTCGTTACAACATGATGCTAAAATCGCGTTGGAAACGTGGCAAAAACAAACTCGCGGAAATACCTACCAGCGATGATGGCATTTGTCGACGCTATGGCAGGTATCACGTTTTTGACAACGCCTTGCGTGAGCGACCAGGTCACCCCCTCGATCTTGAATTCCTTGGCGCGTGCCGATGCCGTGGTGTACAACCAGCCGATGTGGTCTGGATCATCGGTGTCGAGCTTCTTCCCTGGCAGAAATTAGACAAGGAGACGCGTCAATGTCAGATAGGCTGACCTCCGTGCACTTTGGGCCATTCTAGGACAGAGGCCCATTCGATGCAATGCTCTGGAAGCCGCGGTGTATTGGCGATCGTGCAGATGGGGAACGTCGTGGGTTTGCTCAGCATGTCGAGCGAGCATTCGTAACAGGACGACACGGTGGGAAGAATAACGCGTGCTTGACCCTTGAAACCTGCATGCCGAGATGAGTCCTCGCGTTCGACGCCACATCTGCACTTACCTTCGGTGCCACCGTCAATAAGAGGTTTCAAACTCTCCGGGTTGCCTGGATCGACCAGGTTAACAAGCGTCGCATTGATCCACCGACGCGCCTCCACCGAGTCTAGCCCACAGATGACCAGATTAAACTGCATATAATAGTCATCACCTTTGTCTTGGATCTTTCCAAAGTAGCTGCGTCGGACGTGTAGCAGGAATCATCGCCATCACGAAGCATACACTCACGGTGTAACCTTCACGCCACGCACTCGCTTCATCACGTACTCGGCCGCCACGATGGCCTTGGGTTTGCCGACATCGACCGGTCTGTTCCCGGTGCTCAACGACAGGTGTCGCGTACCAGCGTCCGCATACGACGCACCTAAACAAAAACTGGCGATTGAGGTTGCTGATATCGATCGTGTCCATGTCAATAACGTGAATGTCCTTGAACCCCGTCAGCGCAAGGTTGGCGAGAATCTCGCAGCCCAACCCGCCGGCACCGATGACCAGGATTTTGCACTTGTTTCTGAGAAAGTCTTTCACCTGAAAGAGGTCAAACTCGGCCCGCAAGCGCGCACGGGGCCCCACACCTCATCGCCGGCCAGGAAGGAAGGATCCGTGCGCGGACCTGGACGATCTAAGATGTGGTCAATGTGGAAGTAGCGGTCCTGCCAGTCGCTCGAGGTTGCCGTTCCGTTGACATAAAGTGAGGTGGTTGCCATCGCAGGCTGAAACAAAGTTTATAGAGCGTCTATAACGAAGAAAAGTAACGATCTCGGGTGGGTTGGTCTAGTACAACGTGGAGTACCCCCTCGCTTGATCGAGGGTATGTTTTCGTTATGTAAGCGTGCTGGATTGTTTTCGGACATTCATCCGGCTCCGAACGAGCGTACTACATGGCTCAGGCAGGCCAAGTGTTGATATTCAGCGGGCACCACTACCTACGACAACGCCTTGTGCTGTCGATTCTAAGCGGAAAATCAGTCCGGATAGACAAGATAAGGTCCGAGGACAAAAACCCTGGTTTGTTAGGTATGTTCTTCTGGCTTCATCCTTGAACAGACCTGACAGCCGACATATTAGACTATGAGATCAGCCTACTGCAGCTGTTGGAAAAGGTGACCAACGGCACTACCATCGAAATATCAGTGACCGGTATGATGTCAATGAATTCGAAATGGATTCGCCTGACGATTTTGCCCCAGGTACTGCCGTCCTGCTTAAACCAGGAATTATTTCTGGCGGGAAGGTGACCCACGAATGCCCTCTCTCGCGTGCAGTGGGGTACTTCCTCGAACCTCTGATCATGTTGGCGCCCTTTTCGAAACGGCCATTCCACATGACCTTGCGCGGGATCACGACGGATGATATTGACCTCTCTGTTCGTCGTGTGTCAAAATGTCTGGCACATACATGCTAAGGACCCCCCAAGGTCGATCTTGTCCGGACCGTTACCCTTCCCCACCTTCAGCTCTTCGGCATCTCCGACGGCGTGGAATTGCGCGTACGTACGTTCTCGGTTCAAGCAACTCATGTGCTGGACCAAAGGACGCTAGATAAAAAAGCGTGGAGCTCCTCCTGAAGGCGGTGGAGAGGTCCATTTCCTGTGCCCCATCGTCAAGCAATTGAGAACTCTCAACTTTGTGGAGTCGGGCAAAATCAAACGCATAAGAGGGATCGCGTAAGTCTTTCCCGAGCCGTGCAGAGATATCCCCTTCATGAATAGTTCACCACTCAGGCACTGCGTGCGAGTGAGCCCTCAGTTCTCTAATCGTATGATCGATTCCAGTCGGTCCATTCTGAACCGTTACATACCTGACATCTATCTCTACTCTGACGTGTACAAGGGTGACGAGAGCGGAAAGTAAGCACCTAATTCATGAGCTTGCCCTCGGGTGACGTTGTGTGTAGGTCCCCGGGTTACGCCTTGACTCTGTTGGCGGAGTCTACGACATCTGTTATCCATTGTGCCGAGGCTGTCGCAAAACCTGGCGGTACTCCGGAGGATGTAGCCACGTTGGCAAGCCGCGCCCTCTTGTCGGAAATACGACGTGGAGGCTGCATCGACCGGAAACATCAGAGCCTCGTCCTTCTGATGATGGTGCTAGGTAGCGAAGACGTGGGACGGTGTCGAATGGGGGAAGCGTCTTCCCGGACGTTGGTGTCCTGGCATTCTAGCACACAGCTGTTGCTCATGCTATTTTCTTTAGGACTCAGTTTCTCCGAGATATCAAAACATTCTTTGGAACATCGTTCAAAATCGTATCTACAAACCCATCTAATCCGTCTTGCAAGGAATCGTTTTACTCATGTTATGGGGTTGGTTATGTCAACGTCAGCCGGACGCTTACTTAAAATTGTCGTACCGTTGACGGCCATTGTCTTTTGTCTTTCAACGATAAATGATGGACACTCTGCCGAAATCACCGTCCCCTCTGCCCCCACCAATTACGGCAAGCCATTGCTGGAGTAATGGCCATCCCGCGTCGAACCTTGTTGACAATTCATCCGTGTGATGTTCACCGTCAAGCAAAGTGATCATTTCGGGAGGTGGAGGAGATGCATTGAGCACTGACCCCGATCCCTGGGAGGACGACGCATGGAGCTGTGTGACCATCGGTGCTGAGGGTGAATGCGATAGTCGCGGTCGCCCGGTAGATATGGATCCGATAGAAGGACTATAACCCAGCGAGCGACCGTCTCTGCTCGAAAGTTCCGACTGTTGGTACATGGATTGTCGGCGAGTATCTGAATTCACTCTGGGTCGCCCAACGGACTGTTCGCGAGCCAGGTTCGCTTCCTCTGGTGACGCTGAAGACGTTTGATTGCCAATGGTCATACTGGAGCCACTTCTCTGAAGGTTTTTGAAGCGTAACTGTTCCAACACTTTTTCGGCCGCGCTGGTCCGTCGAGCTGGGTGTCTCGTTAAAGGTGCTTCTCTAGATAGCGAACTGACGAGAGCTTCAGTGTTGACCGGGACAGTGAAAGACGGGTCAGGTCGTCCTCTAAAGTGGCCGGACAGGGCAGGTGAATCCGGATAGCTTGTACGTTGCACGGTGGGTTGGGTAGGGGATGATGAAAAACTCTGCCTTCGTCTACGGTTTGGTTGTGATGGTGAATCTGGGATCAAAATCGGGTAACGGTGAACCCGACGAAGAAAACCCTAACTGGCGTTAAACCAAAGTGCGGGAACGAGTTTCGTAGCCATACCTTTATGACACCAAAGCTCGTGAATCTGCGAACATCGATGCCGAGCTCGTGGACCTCGTGGCTCTCCATCCATTCGAACACGGTCCGTCCTGGTTTCAACCGAGAGTAGAGATGCAATAACTTTGGCCAATCAGGGATTGGCTTTCCTGATGCGCGTTCAGGATGAAACTGTCAGATCGAACTTTTGAATCACCTGGCTTGGTAACGTAGGGACCGCACTCGTCTTTAACGTGAGGCTCATCTGCCAGCCACTGAACGTTTTTTCTCAGCGTATACATGTTCGAATATTGAAATATGTCAATTATCATGACAACCTGGTAATACCTTACCATGGATTTAAGTACACAAGTAATGGATCAGCATACAAGACCTAGTGCTTACAGGAGATGGGAGACTGCCTGGCGAGTAAGCTCGAGGTCGCAGTCTGCCAGCTGCGCAATGCGACTGACGTGGTTCACGCCATTAATGTATTGGCAGATCTGAAGGAACAAGTATAGGATAGGTTTGAGCTAAAATGCAGTGAAACTACCTTTTTCATCGTGAGATCCCAGTTATCTTCCACCCGCTTCGACAGATTTATCAAAGCAAGAGGCACTTGCCAGTCCTTTACGGAGGGTGGGTTAGGGTAGAATGGCAGAATCTTCAACTCGATCGAGTTGAAATCGTCGATCGGGATCGTGGTCTCTGAATACGAATTCAAGTCTTCGTATAGCTGTTCGATGATGGCGTACATCGCCAGCGAAGTGTGGGGGTTCGAAAGGAACATCGATTCCTCCTGCAGAAGGCAAAATTGTAGATGCTCATTGAATAAGTCCAGACAGACAAACCTCGCAGGCTGTCAAGACCCTACTCAGTTTCCGGACAATGGGCTCATAGCAACTCAGGTTCGCGGACCGTTCGAAAACGAAACAGATGTTGAAACGGAAGAAGTTCCGCTCATACTTTCCAGGGAGGGATACCGGAAGCCCGATGATGCGATAATTTCCCGTAGCGCATATGACGAGTCGACCACAGAGGGGATTTGGAGGTATAACGTACTTGGATATGTCGCTGAAGTTGAAGAGAACCCTGCTGGAAGAGGAGGAACGGTGCTGGGGAGAAGGCAAGTGACGAAGAGAGCTCGGGCGCGGGCCACCTGTTGAGACCAGGGACGAACTTGACCGACGGGATAACTTCAGGTCATCGCCTTCCGCCAATGGGGTCGTGGACGGTTTTGGCGAGGAGGTCACGGACAAACTAGTGGGCGGCGCGACTGGTGCTATCAAACCTTCAGGGATTTGGAAAACAATTTTTGGGCCAGTCTTGACATCGAATATTGCATAGAACACGGAGTGTATTCTGGGCAGGAACGTTTCTCCCTCGGATGGCATTTCAGTGCAAAGTTGCGTACAAAGCCCGGAGATTGCTTATGTTATAGTAACTACTCAGGTAACTACAACCATTGCGGCCGACTCCGAGCCACAGCTGCCTCCGGGCCACTCCAAGTCCACGCGCACCAAGGAAGAAGTTCGCGATCACTGGCAGTTCATACATGTTCGCCTAAAATTGTGAGTACCGAATGCCGCATTACGTGTTGCAAACGGTTGATCATGCTGGAACTCATCCCGTCGCAGTAGATCTGAATACCGAGACACAAAACTCATCGTCATGCCACAAAAATTTAGCCTCGAGACGGTATGATACTACCTCACATGAATGAGATGTTTATTAATTGTTCAGATAGCCTGTCAGAATGTCAGATAGCGGCCCGCCTCGCATGTCAGGGGATGTGTGGAGGCAAAGTGCTTTTTACCTACCCAGCATGACCTAAGGACGTTTCTAATCGTCTCAAGGGTACTTTCGGCGAGATTTTGTTCCGCGAGATCGTTCTTCATTTCACCACTTCTGCGAAGTGCGGTCCGAAAGGAACGACACCTAGAGGGGAAGTTGATATTGAGCTTGACTCATGGTATGACCAGCGGAGCGCGGAAATACTTGCTCGGATATTTACTGATGCATATTTCGCGGATCGAGTTGAATGCTTGAGAATCTTTGCATTTTCCGACCATGTGACGCCGCCCTTGACATTCAAAATCAGTATGGATATCTCTCCCGCACCACCTGAGTCGTAACTGACTGGGATGCCAGCCACGTTAATAAACGCGCTTCCGAAATTGTTGGAGCTTCGCAATGTTTATCTCTCTGGAAACCAAGAGTCTATATCTACATTTTGCAAACGACTCACTTGCATCATCCATGCCTGCAGCATTTATCTCTTGTGTATGATACCTATTTTTCGGTCATTCCGTGATCTAAATTTAATTGTGTCTTAGATTGACTGGAAAAACTGATAATTTCAAACTCTCACAAATGGTCAACAACTGGAACCATTATTGCTCTCGGGTGTCCTCCTTTGCAAACCTTCGTCTGTGTTTTGACAATACCGCACTTCCCTCCGTTTCCTCCGACAATTTTCCTTCGCCATTCATAATACTGGAAACATCGCCGATCATGACCTTTGCCTTGCTATCTCTGATTTTCTGCGGGAACGGGTGCGATTGCGTAGCTACCGCCTCTTAGTCGTTTCGGCCGTTGACTCTCCCATCGGGTTTGATTCTGCGATCTGGGGTGCGCTTCAGACGTTGCTAAACCTGGCTTGTTTAGCTATCACCTATCCGAAGGAGTTACCGCCGGTGCTCGCGGGGTGGTTAAACCCACGAAGTGTACGCGCTTTGACGCTCGAGTTGTCGTCCATGCAGGGCCAGGACTTCTCGCTGTTGGACTTCATGAGTGTAAGTCTGTCTACTCTCACCTCACTGGTCCCCATGTCTCACCCTTTACTTTTGCCTCTTCGTTGCCACGTGCCTTGTACGGACGCAGAGGCTCCGCGCGGGCATACCTCCTCTGTTGCGCTACATTGGCTACATCGACGTAGGCGGTTCCATCCAAGCAGTTGACACTCACCGGATGGCTTCCCAAACGTGCGCGTGGCGAAAAGTGGAACCGTTGTCTACACAGTGACACGATCCGCTGAGGACGGCACGCTGAGGACGGAGCGTTGGCCCTCTCGAAGAGTCGCGTATTATGCAGTAGAATGGCTCGAGTCGTTGGGGTGTGCGGATGCGATCTGGGATGGGGTGGGTGGCCCGAGCTTCATAGCAGGGTGGTGACTCGAGCTGGAACAGTGAATTGAACAGTGGTATTATGCCGCCGGCACCCTAGCACATTGGACGTGCTGCTGACAGTTGTTTGCTACACAGGTATCTAACACGTTAAGAGGGAATACCATTTACTGAAGTAGCTGTTGCGGTAAGAATCCTCGAAACCTCACATGAAATGGGGTTCAAAAAAAGCTATCATGATAAATAAAGAATGTGTAGTCCATGCAATGTCGCTGCGATATATACATGTTATGTCCAATGAAACTGAACATAGACCAGATTAAAGTATGCCGCCCAAGATTGACGAGGTAAGATTCTAGAGAAAAATGAGAATGTTCCAGTATGCCTTTTCATGGAACCCTTACCCCGATACTGGATTCCGTTAATGGACATTTGAAACTGGCCGAGTTGCTGACTGTCGGTGAGACTGTGAAGAAAAGCACACGCAAACCCAGCTGGGAAGAGATCAGATCCCGCGATTTCTGCATGCGTTCAAAACCGACTTACCGTGATGTCATAATCCACAATGATGTCTGACGCTGTGCCACCTCCAAAGCCACACTTTGACGCTAGATCTGCAATAATTGCGGAACTCGACGTCATGTTGGCCGTATATTCCATTGAAAAAGGGAAAGTAAGACTAGTGTTTGTATGTGCATGGAATGTTACATCATTATCTTGTCCTTGTCCAATGAGTGTATTGT
>JBBPKG010000018.1:56352-75557 GCA_038089115.1 Fistulinella cinereoalba | reverse complement strand
CGATCGGGTAATAAAACTAAGGAGGGTATCAGTAGAACGGGAGTGAAAGGCTTTAGGAACGCATACATTCGCTTTTATCGAGGAGAATGACACGGAAAAATAATTCGGGTTGTTGACCCTTTTTCTTCGGTGAGCACATGGCAAAGAGGCGATACAGCTAAGCGTACTGGATGGGGATTTGAAGATTAATCTGAACACCGTTGCTCAGGGTTTCGATCTACGGAGACAGAGGTATTACTGATCGCCAGCGATAAAAACACGGCACAATTACCTCGCTTCCATTGGAAACTGCTTCCACGGACCCGATGGAGATGTTAGGGGGACGAGTCCACTTTACACGGCTCCATTATTCACGTATTGTCATGATAACAGTCCACTTACAAGCGCGAGGGGTAATATGATGCTGACAATGAGAAAGATGACGATCATGATCGTGCAGCAACAGAACCTTCCGATGCATGCCCCTCGGCTTCCCTGTAGCATAAGGTTACAGACCGGTCACGTCAACGAAACGTCTGCGGTGCCGACCTTTGTCCACAAGGCACCATGATGCTCATATCGCCAATGTCTCAGGCCCTGAGGTCGACTATGTATGTAAAGTGATTCTCAGCGCGCTTCTCGGTAAAGGATCTTCCGCTCAAGATACGCACCCTCCGGCAGTGGCTCGCCCTAGTCCATATGCAGTACTCTCCGATTTGTAATGGCCAGGACCGGAGGTAGGAATGGTGGATTGGCCGTAGCCTGCATCCTCTGGATGCGCTGCCGCTCTGTAGGGATCGAAGCCGCCCTGGTCGTATGCCTCGTGAGGTTGCCGTGTATCGTAAGAGCCGACGCCAGGCGTATCGGTGTACGGCTGGTCGTAGCGCCCATAGTGCTCTGTATACGGGTCTCTGTACGCCATGATGGTTCAGTGGTGAGGGTAAATTTGATGGGAGTGCTGCGCAAGCTTTGAGTGGAGCCCTAGTGGCTGTAGCCGTACGCAGCTGGATGATGCGCGTGAATGCTTAGCCGGGTAACCAGGGCCTTAGCCCTTTGAAACCCTTACATAAAGTGACTTGTCTCGACATTTCGAGCTTCGAGCTTCAAGCCCCAGATGCATTTGACGCGAGTCCGCATTGACAAAGCCTCACAAGACACCCAGTCTCCTACGTGCAAATGTATGTACTGTAACGACATACATAGATGATGTCATCCAAACCCAGTCGAATTCTGTGGCGTAAAAGGCATGTGGTTTCCGCGCGTAGCTTGGCCGATTTTGCCTCCAGGTGTCATTGTGGGGGGTCTGTTGAGCACCCGGCCATGGGAAGAGCTGGGTATAAATCGGTTGGTTGGCAAGGATGACTGGAGTGTTGCATTCTGCATCGGTCCTCGGACCGGCGTCCGCAAGGATGCAGAAAAAGGTCGCTGAGGAGTCGGCGGCGGCCCCATACGTTCCAAATTTTGCGCCGTCGAGTAATCCATCTGGTCGGCATGTAGATACACTTGGCCAGTCGCGGGTTTGAACTGCTTCCCCTGTACCGGCGGAGGAGGGGCCATGATACCGTGACTGACATCGTGCGATCCCGGTTGTCCTGTCGAGGTTGACTGTCGTTCATTTGGAGGCCGAGCCTGTACTCGCAGGTTATCCTCTCCACGGTACGCATATTGTCTAGACGATGAATGGGAAGGCGTGCCGGGAACGGGGAAAAACATACTCTGCAAACCGGCTGCTCCCAGGTTTGTCGATGTTTGCAAATTCTTGTCCTGATGGGTCTTGTCGGCTGAAACCTGGGTGTTCCCCAGGCGGGAGAGTAAGACGCAAGGGACCTATTGGTGTCGGGATGGACCTTGGGCTCGAATTTGACTTGATGCTATTGTTTTGACTGGGCCGTTTTTCGTCGTTGTGCTACAAGAGGGGCTGACATCTTACCCTCGTACTTCCCCAATGGGTCGCTTCCCATTTTGGTTCAAATGGGTTGATGGTTCTCCGCCTGCAATAAATCCTCTGTTACGACACAGATGAAGGTCCTTTCGCAGGGCTTCAACATCCCTGGGGGACAAATTCTATCATGAACCAGTGAACGGGACAAAGCACCAACTTTCTGAGAGATCTACGCTCGTTTCGTAGCCGATCACACGTGGCAGAAAGCTGTAGGCACTGATTTCGATAATGGCGTACGAGGGCAGATAGCGATTCTTGCTGAAACTACGCTCGGCGAGAAGTCACGTGTGGAGACGCGAAGTGGGCGGGTGCAAAGTACCTTTACGGCGTTGGCCATGCCGTCCAGTGCATAAGGCAGGAAGCGGAACCAGTCTGACATGGGAGGGTCAATCTAGCAGGGCACGGAATAAGGCACGAGACGGATCAGAAAGGGGGCAATACATTGCGCTGGAGGGGCATGAGTTGTATGCCCTCATCGCCACATTTAGTGCAGGTCTGGTTTGGGTCTGGTTGACGATGTCAGATGATCGCGGACTGAAGGAGCAAGACTGACTGAGGTGGGAATTGCACAAAACATGGCCGCATTCGGTGATCCAGAATGGCACTGGGGGCGGGCCCCGGTCTGGCGGAGAGAAGGGGATATGGCAGACGGCACAGCTAACAAAGTCCCAAAAGTCAAACTCGGGATCCTGTCCTGCGGATTGCTTGTTCGTCGACATTATGGGCGGAGGCAAAAGCTAGCGTTAGACCAGTGTCACGACACGACGCGATCACGGGGTCACGTGCTAGCGGTTGGCGCTTGGGCGCTTTCTATCGCCACATCGACCTGGGGTTGGACGACCTCGCGCGGGCCGATGGAGGAGCCACAGTCGATGGACCGCCCCGACTCGGTATCGTCTTCACAGGGGCCGCCATCAGCCCAGACACCCTTTCAAGAACACCATCGCAACACTATCCCCAGTCCCCTCATCTCGACCTACGGGTGGGACCTGCAGTCCCTCATCGCAAGGTCTCGTAACTTCTACCCTGTCCAGCGCGTCCATCACACTTCTCCGAATGCCAAGGTCGACACTGTGATACATGCTGTGGAGAGGGATGGTAATCCAATGATAATACATGGCTGGAACAGGCACCCCCAGTGGCCAAGAACATTGTTCAACGTTGATTGGCTAAGACAGAATGGAGATCAGAGTATGTCGTATTTCCCCCCGAGGCTGTGGCCTAACCACGACACCCAGATCCGACCGTTCGAAATGTACATAACTGGGCCGATTTCAAAATCCCAGTCGATGACTTCATCAATAAACTACGCAAGACCACTGCGTATGCCAGCCCAGATGGTTAGTCGTACCCTCTGCTCACAAAACAACAACTCATCCCTTCCAGAACAGGAACGCCTCTATGGAAAAGACGGAGAATGCCCTTCAGAATGGACCGATTGGCTTTTTCAGTCGGGGGCTATCCCTGAAAGTCTTTTATGCAATGGTTCCAACGATTTCCTCAAGTTTCTTCCCGACAAGGTTTGGTGCTCGCTGTTTCCCCTGTCTATCGTCTCATCGATTTAGGCCAAGGTTCAAACTCTCATGTGTTACATGGGAATAGGCGACACCTTTACTCCTTTCCACAAAGACCTTTGCGCCTCCTCCGGCCAAAACCTCATGTGTGTTTCAGAGCACGGTGGCTCGGCATTTTGGTTCATGACCAAATCTTCGGCTGCTCCCGAAGTCGCTGCCTATTTTCATCGACTAGGACAAGAAGTCGATCTAGAAACACACGTGGTGACCATCGAAGAGCTTGAACGTGCACCTTTTGATGTCTACATTGGTGAACAGCACGTAGGGGACTTGGTGCTAGTTCCTCCGAGAAGCTGCCATCAGGTAGTGAACCATGGTGGAATCACGATCAAGACATCTTGGTCACGAATGTCCCTTAATGGTCTACAGACGGCATTGTGGCACGAGCTTCCCATTTACCATAGGTAAGAACCCAGTGCCATGGTGACCAAACACGTGTCGACTCATTGCACGCAGAGTATGCAGGCAGGAAATATACAAAGTCAAGTCCAACATATTTCATGCGTTGCAACACTTTACCAAACTCGCGGAAGATGCGGCGAAACGTGGTACAAGTAACCCATCTTCCAGATCTATGGAGAACTTAAAACAACTGGTCTGCCTATTCGACGACATTCTTACCGCGGAGTTCTCGATTTCCCGCGACTCGATGCCCCATGTTTCGCCATCAGAAGTGTCTCACACAGACAATCTTCATTGTGACTTTTGTGGTGCTGATATATTTCAAAGTTTCTTTGAATGCGACTCGTGCCTTCCTGCGCCCTCTTCTGCGGTTTCGCAGGGTATCCTACCGGTCGGGGATGGTCTTGTCCTCTGTCCCCTGTGCTATGTGGAAGGTAGAATATGTTTGTGTGAAAGCATGCAGCCAGTTCAATGTCGACCCTTTACCGGCCTCCTGGACGCTAGGGACCGGGCAATTCAGGCAATTCAAAGTACTGACCATGAGTATACCAATGTGCGCGGGTATTTAACTGAGCAACCACTGTGCGTTTCATTTCGTTTACGTGAATTTGTGCTCATGAAAAAAAGTCGCCTGCTTTCTGAAGGAGACGTGAATGTTTTTGAGGCTGCCTGCAAACTATTCCAAAAGCGACAAATCGACAAACAGGTATGCCTCCTCCACTGCATGGCAAATGATTATTAACCCTTGCAGCTATCGAGGAGCTGCCGAGGTCGTCTATCGCATACAACGACTGCTCCTGCTGCCGTATACTGCAAAACATGCCACTCCTCTAGATGTTATACCCACTTACTCGACTGGAATTCTATCCATTCGGTGGATGCTATTATACTTTCCGATCGCTATGATGGGGACGCAAATTGGCACCAATCTCACCGCAGCAGTCTGCAGCAGTACCCTACAGTACGACAGCGCGTCGTTGAGGATGAGGAAAGGGGTTCTCGCCCGAATTTCTCGCACAAGCTTGCCTATCTAGCCAAGACTTTTACAACCTGCAGAACCATCGCCCCCGGAGTAACCAAGCATGGCTGGTATGACCGATTTGTACAGTCGACGTCGATTCCGGTAAGTTATTACGTGGCTCCTTGCTTCTGCGGGCTTCGAATGCTCTGTCGATCAGATTGTAAACAGTCCTGCGAAGCCGTTGGCTGGCTTGACGGAGCAAATGGATTGCGACGAACAAGATTATTTCCCCACCCCGGACGATACCCCTCCAGGCAACATGTCAGAGCCAGCGGTGCAAAGCAGCAACCCCCAATTGACTGATTCCGGCGCGGTATCGAGGTCCTATTCCGGCTCAGCCGGAAACGTCGATAAAGTTGAATTGGCTTTCCACCATGGTGACTCCACAAACGTCATGGATCCCAGCTCGCTCTTCGCCGATGAAAATGGAAACCCCCTTTCTTCAGAATCAGCTACGCTGCAACAACAAGGGAGTGTTGGAAGCATAGGCATTGAGACACAACACAACACTTCTACGTCCCCTTGCTCGCCTTCGAGTCCGAGGCAGCCGCTTGAAGATGATCCAGGGGAGCTCAGTGACCTGACCGAGCTTCCAACCGAACTTGAATCTCCCCTGCACAAGGCGGTTACTGTTGCCCCTCTTTCGAAATCACGAGGCCGGCGAACCACCATGAGACCCTTTTTTCCCAAGTCGGCTGCCGCGTCCTCAAGCGCATCGTTAACAGCTGCTCCAAAACTGAGATCGAGAGTTGTCTTTGATTGTGTCGAAATTCCACAGAGTGGGCGGTATCACAGTAAAGCAGAGAGGGCGAAGCCTCCATCACCACGACGAAAACGCAAGCGAGCTTCTGGCCGTCTACTGGTAGATATTGCTGAACCGTCCGACTCTGATACTTTGGCGGTGTCTGCACAAGAGATATCTAGTCGGACAAGGTCAAAAAGTAAAAGGAAAACGTCGCAAGGGCGAGGTCCTGCTTCTCGGTGAGCTCGAGCCACTCACTGCAGCGAGAAGCGGAACCTTACGCCATGCGACTTGAAAGGTTGTTACGGACTATGTGTGCTCACCCCTTCCCTGATGTTCAAACCCCTTCACGATCGAGCAATCATTATCTTGCCCAGGCACTGAACCAGACGTTCCAGTTCAATGGCACTAGTGCACCTCGTCATGTCTCTACTTCACCCAACTCTTTTGACGCCTTGTCTCCTGTCAGTAATGTTCATATCCGCTCTTCCGTAAAACCCCAATATAGGGATATTGGTGTCCAGAAGGACCTCAACTTTACTCGTCGCACTTCCGGTCCTCAGCCTGCCGAGGACCCGTCATCGAGTTGCATCGCAAAATTGGAAGCGGAAAACCGTGAATTGCAAACACAACTGCAGAAGCAGAAGCAGGATTGCGAGCAACATCGCGAGAACTTGGATCAACTCCGTTCGTGGTGTACCGAAAATTATGTAGGACCCCAGTCGAGCCCCACAGTACCGACCACCTGGCAGCGTCCGCCACCAAGCCGGGCACATGTCACTCCGAACTGTTCCCCGGAGGCCTCTACCCACCCGAGGTGGCGCGTGCGGAATCACGACTGCGATGAAGCACCTGATCGGCGCCGATCCTACCCCACGCGTAGCCGCCGTGAGACTGCATCAGACTCGATACCCGCCCACGAGCCCGACCATCCGCCCATCGAGACCCTCCCCCCAGCCTCGCCGACGTTCCCTGAGGCCCCATCCGGGTCGCCGCACCGGCAGGCACCCACGGAGCCCCGCAGCTTCCGGGCGAAGCGCGGAGAAGCCGCGAACCGCCGCGGACGGCCTTATGCACGGCACCAGCCGTATTGGAAACGTGGGGGTGGCGAGCCGATGAACGGACGGAGGCGCTGGGATGGGCCGCGCGGGCCGCCGTCGTCGAACTACCGCAGGGGGCGGTCGAGGAGCCCGGTTTCGCCGCGAACGCCCCCCGGTGGGTGGGCGAGGAGCCCTGGGTCGCCACGGACACCCCCGGGTGAATGGCCTGGGACCAGAAGCCCGGGCTCGCCACGGACTCCTCCCGGCGAATGGCCTGGCCCGCAGACCCCGCTGAGGGTGGAGCAAGACGAAGAGGACCATGATGTCGACGATGATCGATTGTACCCGGAATTCTCTTGACCCACGACGAACGGTGCTTTTCTTTCGATTCCCGGGCGCGTATACTATTCTGAATACCTGGCAAAGCTCCCTATACTTTTGTGTATCCTCGCTCGACAAGGGCTCGTGAACCACTAGTATTTATCTAGCATCGTAAACATAAATGTCGTGACTGTGTTCCGCGGTTTCATATCCAGTGCCGCTTACTCCAGAGGGAAAATACCAGATCATACCTGGATTCTTCGACGTCAACTTTTGCTACTTACTGTAACTCGCAAAGCACTAATCAGATCATAAAAAAGAGGGAAAGGGCAAGTTCTTCGGGTTCCGTGATAGCAAAAAAAAAAAGGTGGAAGGGGTCGTCTGAGAAAACGTCAGCGTTACCATGTCCTGGTTGGAACAACCATATGACCAAGTGAAGCGGATATTAAGGGTGCGACTATTGAAAGGGAGGGTATATATATCAAAATTCAATGGCAAAAATGATCGGCGGCGTGGTGGTGGTGATATACGTTTGTGGTAGCAGAAAAGAGGAAGAAAAGACGCGACAGGTTGAACGAGTGCCTCTCAGCCGCATCGGCACGTGAGGATTCGCCACAAACTTGACTTGGGTTCTTGGACATCGCCGTTCTGGTCGTGATACTCATCGCCATGTGATACACCGACCTCGTTTCCTCGTGCACGAACATTACTGATCGCCGGGGGTGCCGCACCGACAGTGGACACCATGGGAGAGGCACGGCCGTAGGGCTGGTTAGCGTATGCTTCGTCGTTTCCGTAGTCCACGCCAGGAGTAGCATTCGCGTACGGGTGTTGCCCAGCGCCTGTGTAGCTCGCACGGTTCTGAGGTGCCGATATTGGGACGCTGACCTGGGCAGCCGCAGACAAGGGTGTGGCGGGTGTGGCACCACCAGTGGCTGGTGTGAGTGCATTCGGGAGCCGACGCTGCTTCGAGCCATGGCGAACGAGGGCAGGCGAAGGGGGAATAACTTGTGGGTTGCCTTGGGACCTTCTCCATTCTGTATCACGTTGTCTATCCATGTCCCGTCTACGATCTTGGGGCTGGGCAGCTGACACGTTCTGGGCTTGTGAAAGAACGGGTTGTTGGCCCTAGATGGCAAGCATGTCGTCAGCGCACGACTTGTGAGCACGGACAGGATGACAGACCATCGAGACTTCCCAGCCTTTACCACCTGTTCATCTGATGAGCGGGGAGGAGAGCGAGGTGGGTAGACACGGACCGTTCAACAAATTCCAATCGAAAACACCATCGTCGATATCATTATTGTTTTTCATGACTTTGGCAAACAACTCTCGCAGGAAATCATAGTCTGGAGTTTCCTCGAAGCCGAGCTTGCGGACATAGTTGAGATAGATGCCAAATTCCTCTAAGGAGGGGATCAGATGAAAGGCGGTGTGGGAGAGTGGGAGAGTGACCTGGGTAACCTTCACAGAGTTCTCTAATGTGTGTCATTTGCTTCTTCTCCCCGATCTTCTCGTACTTTTGCTTGTTCGTTGCGGCTTTGAGGCCCTGCCAGGGTAAGCTACCGCGAAGGAAGTACATGAAGACATGGCCAAGGGATTCGAGGTCGTCCCTTCTGGATTGTTCTGGCAAGGAAGAGGTGAGGGTGGGATACGAGAGGCCCACTAGGTCCGACGTACCCCGTCCTAAGTGCGTATTAATGCTCATGTATCGTGCAGTGCCGCTGAGACTCTTCCGTTCACGGTAAGGAATGTGCTGTTTCGTCTTGGGGTCACGGTATTGCTTGGCCATGCCGAAATCGACAACGTGAATGACTGGTGGGAAGCTGAATGGGGATGGGAGACGCCAAGCGCAGAGGGGGACACACCATTCGCGGCCTTTGTTCCGGGACGACCGATGAGAAAATTGTCGGGTTTGATATCACGGTATATGAGATTTTTTTCGTGGATGGTCTGGACTCTAGAGATCTGGGCCGGTGTGAGCGGGTGGCGTCCTGGTGGACGGGGTGCGCACCATCTGCCTGGCAGCCATGCAGACGGTCTTTGTGGAGAACTTGCGGCCACACATGTCGAAGAGGTCTTCGAGGCTGGGCCCGAGGAGGTCGATGACGAGGATGTTGTGGAGGCCCTCTTGGCCAAAGTGGTAGATCTGCGGTATGCCGGCTAGAAAAGAGGTTGGACGGGGAGGAGGGTGCGATAAGGGGACGCACGGCAGCCTGCGAGGATGCGATACGAGCGACATTCGTCGCGGAGCTGGGGTGCCTCGGCCTTGCGTGGTTCCTGTGGGGAGGGGTGAGGGATTCGGCGGGGGAGGACTGGGGGTGGATACGCACAAACTTGATGGCGACTGTGGTCGAGTTGAGGAGGTTCGTGCCTGCGGAGGAGGTGAGACGGGGTTCGGCGGCGTGTGGAAGAGCGACGGACCTTCGAAGATGACGCCGAAGGAGCCTTCGCCGATTTTCTTTCCGACGCGGTAGTGTACGCCGACGACGTTGTTCGTGCCAGAGGGATGCGAGGCCATGCTCGACGACGCCTGCGCGGTGAAGAAACGAAATCACGCCCGAGTCGACGCTTCGGTCGAAACCGAGTCTACTACTAAACCGTCCTACACCGTGCCTGCCGCGTGGGCTTTTATTTTACAACACCGAACAGCTCCGGATCCTACGGTCCCGCCTGCGTTGCCCACCGACACCCACTCTGCAGCCCCCGACCGCCTTCTGGGAACAGACGTGTTGACATGTGGGAAAAGACGTCGTCCTTGCGAACAGCCAAGCATCTCGAGCCAGGACACCATCCACATATCGGGTGATGAGCAAACCACGACGGTCGTGCATCGCTTGCAGGATCATGTACCAACGGCGATCACGGTACTGGTATGGAGACGGCCCATGATGACGACAATAACGGGCGTCTGTATCCCACGTCCTCATTGGCCCGCGATAGCGTCGTCCCTTCCATTCCCCGCACGGCTTGCAGAACAAAAGACAGCCGACGCCAGGTGGGTGCTGGCACCCAGACGATGAGACATGATCAAAAACTAGTAGACCATTACAGAAAGGCAACAAGGAGTGTGCACAGAGTACATGTAGCGTAGGATGCTTTAACAGGGGTAACACTAGGCTTGAACTAACGAGTTCGCGCGTATACAATCCAGACAATGGAGATGACAAAACAGTTCGTCGGAAGGATCGTGGATGGCGCGCCATCCAAGTCTACGGCCAAAGTTCTTAGCGGAACTCGAAGCAGGAGCTGGAACGCTCAGCGACGTGGCTGAGGGATAGCTGCTGATAGCTGGCGTGCGGATGAGAAGGTGGGGGACACAAGGTAGAATGAGATGCGACGCACGGTTCGGAATTTTGGTGGAAGTAGAAGCCACTCATACTAGCGGCCGGCGGCGGCGAACGGGGGCCGATAGAAGAGCCACGTCCGCCTCGCCGGGCGCTCGAGTCTCGACGACGACGGCCGACTGGGATAGAGTCGAGCTTGCCAGGGGAGGGTGAGGTGAGCAGGTCGGCCTCGTCGCATTCGTCCGCGCGGAGGGGAAAGGACTGGCGCATGTTGGGGGCGGGGCACTGGGGATTAAAGTCTACACAGACGTAGTAGAAACCTGGGACGGGACTGAGGGCGTGCTGCAGGGGGAATGGGAGGGGAACGCACCGGCAAAGCTCGCGCCGTTGATGTCCTGGACTCTGTGGTCTGGGACGAGAAATCGCTCCTTCCATCGCATGAAGACGGCGCCGCGATCACGGTCGGGCATGGTGAGGTGGGGTCGCCTGAGCTCGTTCTTGACGTGGCGGAAGGCGGGGAAGCGCTGCCAGTGGACCATGTCGTCCTGCTCGTTTGCGCCCCACTTTTGGGTGAGGAAGCCGTAGCGGGTGCCGATGATCTCGGCGTCGAAGTAGGTGGTGAGCTCGGGCCAGTCGTCCGTGAGGCCGCGTATGCGGAGGTAGCCGCAGAGGAAGGAGGAGGAAAAGTCGACATCCTGGGGAGGGGGGGGTGAGCAGGGTAGGAGGGAAGGAGGGGGTACATACGACGATGGAGACGTTGACGTCGTAGCTGTTCCTGCCGCTCTTCTGGGTGCCCTGGAAAGATGCGCCGGGGTAGAGGCAGTGGTGACGCTGGGCGCGAACGCGGAGGCGGGTGATGTCGGTGGTGGGATCGGGGGTGGCGGCGGGGGGGTGCTGGCGCTGTGGGCGGGGGCGGGGTGGTCTGTGTGTGGAGTGGGCGTGGGCGCTGGGGAGGACGTCGAGCTCGCTGTCGAGGGGCGCCTTGACGGGCATTATTATGGCTGGAGAACGGAGGTCTGTGCGCCGGTGGGTCGGTTACATACGCCATTGGGTCACGTGGGCCGACTATATAGCAAGGGGGGAGATGGCAGGCATCGACATCGATCGCCAGCCATGCAGGGCTGCCCCTCCGCCGCCGCCGCCGCCTGGACAGTCCCGTCCCCGAGCCCCGACTCCATCGCCCTCTTCCACAACGTCAACCGCAGCTCCGCCCTCTTCCTCCAGGCAGCCGGCATCGAGGAGAACTCCGAACAGCACAAGAAGCTCAAGGCGCGTCCTTCCATTTCTGACTTCATCACCCCTCACCCGCCCCAGATCACCATGCGCGACCTCCACCGCAAGCACCTCCACCCCTTCAAGTACATCGAGGAGCAGCCCCGCGATCGCATCGATCAGCTCATCGTCAAGGTAGCACCCCCCTCCCACCCACACACCCCCTCACCGCCCCACAGGCCAAACTCTCCCTCCCCTGGCTCAACAAGTACCAGGACGCGTGGCCCGCTCGCGTCTATCTCAAGCGATACGTCGACACAAAGCGGCCCCACCTCCTCTGCTCCAGATATCGCCGCGCACAGGAGCACAGGCTCCAGAAGACCCGCGCCTCCCACAGACTCGTCAGTCCTCCTTCTCCGTCCATATCCTTCGTCTCATCCGCACCAGCGCCCGATCATCGCCGAATGCCCTAGCAAACCACCCGTAAGTCCGTCCTTCCTGCACTCGCTCGACTACTGCACACCTGTCAAGCACGATCCCGTCGTAACGGAGTTCCTCGCCTCCCTCTCACCCGGCCTCGAGCACCACACCGCCGCGTTTGCCGAACTCGGTATCAACGACTCCAAGTCCCTCGTCACCTTTTTGTCCTGGCCACAAGCCATTCAGTCGCACTTTATAGACGAAAACCGTGCAGTCATCCGACTCACAAGCCTCGAAAAAAAGGGTTTGCTCGTAGGCATCGGCCACGTGTTGCAAAAGTCGTTGCACGAGGCCTTCCTTGCAGATGTCGTCGAACAAAGACGTTTTCATTGACCTGTCCTAGCTTTGGATGGTGTCCAAATAATACGTGTATCCTTATCCCAAAATTCACGCAGATACCACCATGTGTACAACGTATGATTCATCCGAATATGATCGCAACGACATGAACGATTGCAGTTGATAGAAAAAGCTGCGCAATGAGTAAATGGAACAGTATGGCCGTATGAATAACACAACACTATGAAGTCACGCGTATCCAGCACCGGTCAACATGCTCGTCGTCACAGGTCGTCGTCCTCTTCTGGGAGGGGAACTCCCTCGGCCTGCCGTTCCGGATCAGTCATGCTCAGTCAACCACAGCTAGACGCGACTCACCGCCTTCAATTCCGCCTCGTATTGTGCCACCAGCGCCTTGTCCAGAACAACTTCAGCAGGAGCAAGTGCCGGTGCGGCAACGAATTCGAGTGCAGGGTTCCTAGCAAAGCAATTGGGTACCTTCGTTCACGCGAGCGATACCGCTTCCACCCACCCAACTAGCTTCCTCGCCAGCCACAGGAATGGCTTCTCAAAGTTGTAGTTCGACTTGGCAGATATTTCAAAGTACTGCAGGTTCTTTTTGCGGTGGAAGGTGACCGCACCCGTCTTCACTTTGCGCTCCTACCCACCCAGTGAGTCCGATCCCGACAGCAAAAATGTCTATGCACTCGCCTTGACATCAACTTTGTTTCCGCAAAGAACGATGGGGATGTTCTCGCATACACGCTCGAGATCGCGGTGCCAGTTGGGCACGTTCTTGTACGTGATTCGCGAGGTGACATCAAACATGATGATGCCACACTGGCCTTGTATGTAATAGCCATCGCGCAGACCACCAAATTTCTCTTGACCTGCAGTATCCCAGACATTGAAACAGATGGTGCCAAAGTTGGTCGTGAACGTCAAGGGGTGAACTTCCACTCCGAGGGTAGCTACAGATTGCGTCAAGAATACGCCCAATGCAGGTTGGATACGGCGGCGTGCGCACCAATGTACTTCTTCTCGAATTCACCAGTCAAGTGGCGCTACATGCACACGATGATCAGCACACGATCAACTGTCGACTTGGGCGATGTGGCCCGCCTTTACCTTGACGAAAGTGGTCTTTCCGGTACCACCGTCACCGACTAGAAAGGTTCAACGACATCCACGGACACGTTTTGAGGGCAAGCGGTATCAGAATGCGACGACAAAGCCGCATCGATCAATCACGGTGAACATCAGTACTGAAGTGAACGCGGCACGAAGAAGAGGCGACATGACACATACCAAGAACGAGCTTGAAGGTGGGGGTCGCCTGAGTAGTCATTTTGTAGAAATAAGTAGTCTATGAGGACAAGAGAAAGAGAGGCAAATAGGTCAAGGTCAAGGGCAGAAATCAGAACGCTGAGATAAGGTTTTCGGTGCCACTGAAGACTATTGCCGGATTTGGCATGTCCATGAGTAGGTTCAAGTTTGCGAAGAACTTCAACTTGCCTGACCGGACCGATGCTGGCTCCTAGGTGGCATTGTTCTCCACCGTTACCGATCTGGCTGATTTCTGGTCGTCCAAAATATGGCCTCGCACAATGTTTCACATTGCCTGACGGCGTTCAGTAACTTGAGAACAGACGCCCTTACTGGTAGTTCACTTACTCCCCTAGTCATCGATGTGCAGATGGTCCCATCTTTCCCTAACACGTATTCGCGATGCTCCCGCCTTCAAGCCGGCATTCGCGGCGCGCGCAATCGAACTAATCGTGCTCCGATTCTCAACTTCTGACGTTATAAGTTGACTCAGCACCCTCTCTATTTCCCACCATTTCGACCATGTTCGCCAGCGCCATGTCAAAGGACCTGCCGTCCAAAGCTGGATCAGGTGCGTTGTGGAAGGATAAAGAAAAACATGTCGTGCCCAAGAATCGCCTCGGGATTGTTTTTCCCGGTCTCATGGGCACCCTCTTTCTCGCCGCGCTCGATCAGGTCATTTCCCCCGTTATTGGTGTATGTTACTCTGATTGGCGTAGACCATTGTCACTACCGCATTGCCAACCATCGTGTCTGAACTGGGTGGGGGTAATAATTACGGATGGGTTGGAAGGTAGTGTCACCGTTATGTAGCTGACGTGGTCTAACTCGGCTCTCAGCGCATATATGCTGGGTTCAGCATCATTGATACCACTCTACGGGAAGCTTTCTGACATGCTAGGTATACATCCCATGCATCTGTTTCAAACTCACATGTCTCACGGCGTTTACAGGTCGAAAGCCAATATTGTACGGGAGTATCGTCATTTTCCTTGTTCGTGATCCGCCTTTGCAAAATATTTGGACACGATGTTATCCTTGTCTTCAGGTTGGTTCAGCACTATGTGGCGCCTCCCAGAGCATGACATGGCTTATCATTTGCCGTGCTGTGCAAGGGATCGGCGGCGGGGGGATCATGCAGCTGGTCCAGGTCACTATATCAGACATTGTGTCCCTCGAGGAGTGAGCTTTATGTCCCTGGTTACTCCGTCCTCTGAATCCCGTAGCCGAGGTAAATACGGAGGAGCAATCGGCGCCACTTGGGCTATTGCCAAGTGAGTAGTGTGGTATAAGGTTGCGCAAAGTATGCTTTAATTTTGGTAGTCTCATGGGGCCACTTCTTGGCGGGGTAAGTTTGCTTGGGTCTGCCTGTCCTTTTCTGTGAATCATCTATATGATTAGACATTGGCAGAACATGTTTCGTGGAGATGGTATGTGACTTGAATGGCGAAAGAACCTGTCCTGACTGTTAAAGGTGTTTCTGGATCAACCTGTCAGTGTCTCTGCCCGACGAGAAGGACTCTACTTCACCTCTAAAATAGACCGACGGGTGGCGCTGCAGGGGCCCTTCTGTTCTTCTTCCTGAACCTAAATCAACATCAAGGAAGATCATTGCATGACCACCTCAATGAATTTGATTTCGTCGGACTGACCACCGTCGTTGTAGGTGTCATTTGCCTTTTGCTAGGCTTTGACTCGAGCGAAAATTCATGTATGTAAAAGTTCGTTGCATGCGAAATCAACAAACGACTAAACACCAACCAGGGAGAAGCGCGGGAACTATCTCTCTTCTTGTTGTCGGAACCATTTTGTTGGTGATTTTCGCAATTAATGAAATATACACCAAGCGTTCAGCGATCATTCCTCCACGGCTGTTCAAGGCCCGTCGTTGTTCCCCCACTCTGCAGGCTTCTGATTTTTTCATCAGACACGGACGACTAGTTTGGTGCTCATTTCTACGTTTTTGCATTCCTTCGTTTTCTTTTCGGGTACGTCAGTGGATGCTCCTCAGCCATCGAATAACTGCTCACTTCTTCGATACAAGGATTGTAGTACGTCTCTTATTAGGTCGGACAGCATGTGTATTGAATACGCGCCAGCTATTTGCCCATGTACTACCAAGGCATGATTACACCTGTATTTCTTTTGTGCCAACGGCTCAAGTTGCCTAGTTCTCGGTGCATCGCCCACTACTTCTGGAGTCAAGTCAGCCCAAATATTATCATCACTCCAAGATATGGAAGCACTTACTTTGATCACGACAGGATGCTTCCGGTCTCCCTCGCCAGTGCAATACAGACCGCCCTTTCTGGGATTGTTGTGGCGCGTACTGGGTCCTACCGTGCGGTCATGTGGTGTGCTTGGGCTGTCATGACCATAGGGCGGGGCCTCATGATTATGTTGGACAATACATCTAGCATGCAAGTGCAACCGATCTTGACTTGCACTGTATTGACTCTATTCTTCAGTGCCACTCAGGAAATATACCCTTTGATTGCGGCTCTGGGAGCTGGCTGCCTGTTCCAGGTGTGTGACTCCCCTTCCTTTGTCGTACGATCCGGCTGACATTGTCAAGACGCCGCTCATTGCACTCCAAGCTGCTATGCCTATCAAAGACATGGCTACGAGTACCGCAGCATTTGTCTTCTTGCGGTACGTAGCGACGCCGCATCAAGACATCGAGTTCACACGACCTCCAGTGTGTTGGGTGCTACGATTGGAATCAATGTCAATGAAGCCATCGTTTCGAATACTCTGCAACGGAGACTCGGAGCGATCCCGGGTGTTCCCATCGGAACCTCTGCTGCCTCGATCAATGATAACATTAAGAAAATTGCATCCATCCCTGTACGATGTCCTGTACGATGATGATACCGTCTGACACAGAGCTTCTCTGATATAGAATCCCACATTGAAGGCTCAAGTGATGCACGCTTACGCCCGCTCTATCAGCATGATCTGGCTTGTGAACACGCCGAGAAAGATGACAAGAAAAAGGCCGAGAGCTGACAACGGCTTGTGAACACGCCGTTGTCAGCTCTCGGCCTTTTTCTTGTCATCTTTCTCCGTGCCTATTCGTTGCACCGGACGGTTCTACGCGAGGGGAAGAGGAGCGGTGATCCCGAAGACGGCGAGACGGTGAAGGAATCTCGCGGTGGTGCCCGGGCCGTTTCTGGGGAGAATGCTGCAGAAGATGAAACAAAGTCGTTTAGCCCTCGTGAGGAAGCTACGAAAGAAATAACTGAAGCGCAAAGATAGCGGCCATCTGAGTATATATTTGATTAGGTCGTCTACATATTCACGCAGGTGCCAGTGGACTTTGGCTGCTCGTGAATACAATATCGTTAGGGTTGTGAAGGAAGCTGTCCGATTAGTCACGTGATCCTCATATCAAATCTTTGAAGTTCCCGCTGCTTTTGCACGAAGCAATAGCGAGAGTGATGGTTGAGCTTGTAACGGACGCTGAAGGCATCAACGAGCGACCTCAGAAGAAAATACGGACATCGAAAAATGCGAAAAGCGCACCCCGGAAAACGACAGAAAAGCCGTCCACTGACGCCCGCTTATTTGTTCCTTTCCGCGCACTGGGTCTGGTCACTAATCACATAGCATTCTACCTGCAAACTCGCTCCCATAAGGGAGCTACAGAGGGTCCACGGATACACCTTCTGACATGTCTCGGCAGATCATGGGCACTTTGGGATGGAGGAAAGATGACTCTGTTATTTGTCGGTGAGCACATATACCCATTGAATCAGAGGGTTCCCTGAACCTTTGGCGAGCAGGCCCTGAAGAGATAGATCCAATTTCATGTCTGCTCATGGAAGGGGATGCGATATGGGCGTCGTCGGGTGCTCATGTCATTAAATATTTTCGAGGAAAAGAGGTAATGTGCTTAATTTGCAGTGGTGACAGTCGTTGGTGAATGTGTATAGGTCGCCCGGGCTACAAATCCGCTCGGAAAGCCGCTCGCTTCCATAATAGTATTCGGACCTCTCTTGCTTGCGCTGACGGAGGACGGCAGATGGATGCTGGTATGGGATGTCTCGCGTGATGGTGAGAGTGATTCTTTGAAAATACCCGTTCATGCCCCCTGATTTTACCCGAGAGCCTTCCTTTTCCTGTACTGTCCAGTTTGACATCGGCTTCACGGCCGCCATGATGCTGCATCCCGCGACTTATCTGAACAAAGTGCTGGTTGCTAGTAGCGAGGGTGACCTGCAGTTGTGGAATATACGGACCAGGTGAGCGCCTTGCTTTGTGTTACTGCAGATCTACATCTTTCCTTCAGCACATGCATCCACACATTTTCAGGTTCGAAACTGTTGTTCACGCCTGGCTCGGTAAATGTGACCCCTTGTGCTGTAACGGCATTGGCACAATCCCCTGCAATCGATGTCGTGGGCATTGGCTTTACGTCCGGCCAAGTATCTGTGTATGATGTACGCGCCGACGAAAGGCTGATGAAGATGTTCATGGAGGGTGGTGCAATCAGGGGATTGTCATTTCGAAGTGGTCGGTGCTCCGTTTTTACTGATTGACATGACCTTCACTCGGTCCCGCGTCAGATGGACACCAAGTTCTTGCTTCCGTATCTTCCCAGGGGCATTTGGCTCTCTGGGATTTGAACTCTGGCGGTCGCCTCTTGCATCTTGTAAGGGGTGCCCATGACGGGGCCATCAGCGCCGTGCATTGGGTACCCGGCCAGCCGATTTTGATCACATCCGGTGAAGATAACTGTGTCAAGGTGAGCCCTGACTCATCAGCTTTCGGCCCTTCAAGTAACGGCAGATCAGCAATGGTTGTTCGATTCTCCCACTGCTGCTCCACGGTTATATAAATTCCGGTCAGGACATCAAGCTCCGCCGCATTTAATAAGGTACTATGGGGAAGATGGTAAACAGTTATTGACCGCCTCCACCGACCGGAGCTTGCGCTATACTTCCGTTGTCCGTGACTCAAGATCGTTTGAGATGTCCCAAGGTAACCGTGACATTGACTACCGGTGACCGGAAAAACTAATATTGCCCCGCGGTAGGCTCTCTTCTCAAGAAATCGGTGACGCTTTCCAAATCTCTTGCATCGTTGAAATTTCCGTCTATTACATCCATTGCCCACGCAACATTGCGATCCAAAGATTGGGATGATGTACTGACAGCCCACACTGACGAACCTCTTGTGCGATCCTGGACGGTGATAAACAAACGTCTAGGAAAACATACATGGAACTATGCTGACGGTTCCAAACGAAAAATACCATCAGGCTTTGTAAAGGTGTGAAACGTCTCTTCTGGCGCAGACAACGACTTATGAAGCCTATCAGTGTGTTTGTGTTTCTGCATGTGGAAATTTTGGCATCGCGGGCTCGTCGACGGGGGAGATACATGTGTGGAACATGCAATCTGGCCTGAAGCGGAAAACGTTCAAGGTGGGATCGTGCCCTCCAGTAATTGTAGAACGGTCGAACGCCATTCCGAAAGCGAGGGCTAGTGAACGCTGTATCACAGGTCTAGCTACTGATGCCTTGAATCGTCTTCTTATTGCAAGTACACTGGATGGGACTATCAACGTAAGTTTGCTGTAGTCCCTCATTTTTAAAG
>JBBPKG010000018.1:11405-56257 GCA_038089115.1 Fistulinella cinereoalba | reverse complement strand
CCACTCCGAAAGCGAGGGCTAGTGAACGCTGTATCACAGGTCTAGCTACTGATGCCTTGAATCGTCTTCTTATTGCAAGTACACTGGATGGGACTATCAACGTAAGTTTGCTGTAGTCCCTCATTTTTAAAGCGTTAATTTGGTTGGCATAGTTTTTCGATTTCCACACCACGAGATTAGACTACACGCTGGTGCTGCCCTCACCTGCTCATTCTACGACCCTTCATCGAAATTCTGGGCTTTTAGCCGTTGTCTGTGATGACGCGACAGTGCGTATAGTCGATGTCGAAACAAGACGGATAGTCAGGGAGTTGTCGTGTGGTTCACAAGCTCGAATCCTAGATATTGTAAGGATCCTAAAGCCGATCTCGGTAATATTCGCTAACACCTTTTAGGCATTTTCGCCAGACTCTCGTTGGATGATATCGACATCTCTTGATTCGATGATACGGACGTTTGACATACCCACTGGCAGCATGATTGACGTATTCCGTACGCCAAGTATCGCCACAAGCATCGCATTCTCGCCCACAAACGACTTTCTGGCGACGGCTCATGTCGACAGTGTTGGGATTTTCCTGTGGGCGAACAAGGCGCAATTCACTGAAGTCACTCTTCGAACGGTATCCGACAAGGATACCGCAGAGACGTCAATGCCTTCCATGCAAGGAGACATTGAGGATGATGGTACGTCTCGTAGTCTCATTGGACTTCAGCTTATGTACTTGTGTTCAGCCCTGGAAGAATTAGTTGGGCTCACGCTAGAGGATAAACCCACGATCGTCTTTTCCACTCCTCCCCAGCTAGATGGCGATCTCATTACTCTGACTCTATTGCCTCGTTCGCGATGGCAAACGTTGTTGAATCTTGAAATTATTCAAGTACGTGTAGTGGACTCTTCGCTTCACTCTGTACATGGTTTAATTGGACGCAACGTATAGCAAAGAAATCAACCAAAACAAGCACCCAAAAGGCCAGAACAGGCCCCATTCTTTCTACCTACTTTACCCGGTGTTGAGCACCGGTTTGCTATTAAAGAAAAGGAGGAGGAAAGGACGGAAAAGAAGACACGCTTGGATAAAACTATGGCCAAAACAAAGAGTGTTCTTCAAACGAAGCTGGAAAAGCTCAAGACAAAGAAAAGCACCAGTGAGCACATTCGTTACAGCTTTTGTCTCTCTGGTGTTGAGAATTTGAATGTAGCGGATGATGAACTGTTCGAGTATATCAAGAGCCTGTCACCCGCTGCAATCGATATAGAAATCCGATCACTTATCACTTTGGACCACCTGCGGCAATTTATCTTTGCTCTCAAGCGACGCTTACAGTCTCACAGGGATTTTGAAGCTGTTCAAACGCTGCAGAATGTCTTTCTCCGAGTGCATGCGGATGTACTTTTGAATAACGATGAATTACTGTCAGAGCTGGAGGGGCTATTGGAGGCACACGAGAAGGAGAGCGAGCGATTACTGGAGCTTCTCGCTTCGTCTCTTGGCACGCTGGGCTTTGTACGAGACACTATATAACCAGGCGGTTTTGCCCTGCTCGATCACTGTCAGCATGGTCATTGATCGTTATCTCTTGTTAGATAAGCTTGCTCAGGCTAGAGCGTTCCTCCAGCGTGGCATTATTTGAGTGGATTGCCTCAAAGCCCAAGCGGTAATGGCCTACGAAGTTTACGATCAAAAGCCAAGTTTAGGTTTTACTTTCCGCACCATGTCATCAACTTCCAGTGGTGTTGTACCTGACGGAAAAATCTATTGCAACTGCAAGCCTAAGGAAGAGGCAGTTAAAAGGAAATCAGGTACTTCTAAACACCCGGATCGGTATGAATCAACAGTGTCCCGGGTACCATACCCTCACACTCAAATAGTGAATTCTACTGCTGCAAGAAATCGCCAGGGAGCAAGTCAAGGTGCAGGTTTTTGGGTAGGGTGTTCCTCGTGGAGACCCTTCAGTCATACTGTGCCTGATACATCCCAACCTAGTTTGGGCAGACACAATCAACCCCCAGCAAAATATTGCTGTCAGTTGACTTGCTTTGTGCCACATTTTCATTGATCCAATCTCCGAGATGGCCCATTCTCATCCCATTCAGGGAGTACAGAGTCCAGCCTCTGTACCTCGGGCCACAAATAATCTGATAGAAACTCCACAAAGCAGAAAGCGCCTGCAAGACATCAAGACGGGGCTGAGACAACGCGAGCAAGACCTTAGCCCCACTCGTCATCTCGGAACAAAGGAATCAGGGTCTTCGAAATTCCTTGAGCTTGGTCATGAACCCATCCCCCAGCCACCATCACCAGTACCCACAGAGATAGTCGATGAAGCCGAGGAACAGGGACCTCGTAAAACATACAGTTTCCTGGGGTTAACTTGCACCCCTGAAACAACTACGGTTGCCTTGGCAGACGCGGAACAACCGTCCACCTCCAAAAAACGTCGGACATCTCCCACTGGAGATCCTGTAACACAGCCATCCAATAATGCACCAGCATCTGGTGGCAAACAATTACTGACGCCACCTAAGACCACGTACCACAAGGGAAAGAAAGGGAAGGAAAAGGAAGGCATGGCTAAGATACACGATCAGGCTGGTGCACACACTTTCGACTCACTTCGGAAGTCTGACCTGCATTCTTGTTCGATAGGATGGGGATGCTCACTACGAGGTCACATGCGAGTTAGGGGAACTAGATGGTTCTCTTCCACTGTTCGCACTTCCGGAAGACCCATTTCAAACAAACCCTGACCCCGTAACCCCCAGCACCGCTGATAATGTGTATGAATACACAAAGGGCATCAAGGCAAGAGTGAAGGTGCTCATGGAATACATGGATTCATTTGACATCACCCAAGCGACGGATTTATTACGAACCGTCGAGCGTCAGAGGATGCGACAGGAATGCAGAGACGGGAGCCAGAAAATGCGCATGGAGGAGTTGGTTGCAGAGGTCGCCGACTTAAGGGAGGCTTTGAGACGGTGAGCCCTGAGGTTATTGTGCAGGATCGAAAGTGGTGACACTTTGCCAGCTGTGAGGACGACAATAGGACCAAGGAAGCAGAAATCGTGGCTTTGCGGAGTCGTTTGTGGGGGGCATGATTAGTTAAGCAGTGGGTTCACGTGTGGGCGTCGCGTCGCGTGAAAATGTACAGTACAACGCGTTTCGTACAGCTCCATGCTGGGATTCAGGCCTACCCATACTTCGTCCCCGGCCAGGTCCTTGTTACAAACTGCTTCGCCATCTCTCGCAACGTCAGATGTCTCACGAGCGTCCAAGTCGGAGCTATTAGCCCTTTCTCCCACGGAGGTCGACTTTCTCGACGCAGTCATCAGGAGGATTCCTCCCAACGCGACATCATTTCTCTCGGGTTTGAAGGCCTACAACGACGAATTACACGAACGCGGACTCGATAGTCAGACGGAAACCGTTCACTACGGGAGGCTACTCGAGATCTGCAAGCTGAGGGGGGCAAGTTGGCTGGCCAAGTGGGACGGGGTGAAGAACCAGCATGGCTACGGGGCTGCGACGCCCCGTCCTGCTCCTCAACACAAAGCCTTACCTCAACCGCGGCAGACTTCGTTCCCGAGACCGGCACGCTCGCCAGCACATCTTATGGTCCCCGTACGCGATGACGACGACGACGTGTTTACTCTTCACTCTCATCAAGACCGCGACGAGAGTGAGATGACTCAGGATACGGAGCAGGCGGAAGAGAATCTGGAAGTCAGTTCATCTGACGCGGATTATGTTGATGAACACGCGCGTCGTGGTATCCCTCAGGGTCAGGCTGCACCACATACGAGACCATCAGTCATTGTAGCTACCCGCGTAGCCAACCCCATTTTGCCTCCAAGCCTCGTGCACCCAGCGACCCCCCGACCCCAGAGCACCTATCGGGAAGCTATTCGACGTATCCCTGCATGGGAAGATACCTCGGACGTCACGGATGGCATGATTCTATCCCCTTCGAACACCCCACCTTCTTATCGAGCAGCAGTCCGCACGGTGTTCACTTCCAAATTAGAGACGGCTGACCTTCGGAAGCATGCAGTCCCCCGTCCCCCTTCTCCAATTAAGTTGCCCAAGCCCGAGACTCCCACCCCGGGGCTACCACGAACTCGTGAACGCAAGGGCAGCGTAATTAATGAAGAAGATGCATGGAAGAAAATCAAAATGGCGCGTGACGAGGAAGATGCGGCTAAATTCCGCGACGACAAGCTTCTGGAACGCTGCTGGGAAATATGGCTACTCGGTCGCCAGTGGTTGATTGTGCGGGATCTCCTTTGTTTATTGTTTCAAATCGAGTAATATGATTGCAGACGACAAATCAACAGGTTACTCAGGCCCGAGACAACGTGATCCTTGGGTCGGCGCTCCGACGGTGGCGGAGTGCGACTGCCTCCCTTGCAGAGCAACACGCACGCGCCGTTGCTCGCGCTACGATCCGCTGTTTGCATGCGGCATTGACGGTATGGAAGACAAAATCAAAGGAGAAGAGACAGGTTGCCTGGCGAAACGATATGCGGGCAAAAATGAAGACTGTTCGCGAAAAGCGTGACTTGAAGATCCAGAAGGATGCTTGGGCAAAATGGCGGCAAGCTTTTTGCTCCCACCTCTCCGAACTACAGCATAACGAACGCATTGTTCTGCGTTTTTTCCTCCGTTGGAAGTCAGGCTTGTCTAAAATTAGCCGTTCGGAATCGGTCGCAGATCAGTTCTACAGCAGAACGACGTGTAGTGCAGTAGTGCAGGCCTGGAGCCGTTGGAAACGAGTCCTCGCGGTCCGCGATGCTGAAAAGGTGGTGACAGCCAAAATCAATCTTCGAGTAAGGGGAGAGGTGATGCAGGTGTGGAAGAGATACACGTATGTTCATTCCTAAATTATCAGGGTCCACATTCTGACATCTGTGTAGCTATGACCATCGGGTAGCCGCAGACTTTCATGATATTTATGTGATGAAGCAAGCGATCAAATCATGGAAGACTACTCGCGATCGGATACGCGTAAGCTCAAAAGGTTTGTTCAGACATATTCTGATTTGCCTTTCCTACAGGGGATAGAACGGAAGGCGAATAAACATCTTGCGAGACAGGACGATGTACTTGTCCGAGCCGTCACCCGAGTATGGAAGGCCCGTGAGCGTGGAAAGCTCCTTGAGAGAGTCAGAGCGTTGCGTCTCATCAAGGGTGCCTGGCTAGTGTGGAAGGGACGGATGCGCCAGTACCGCCAGCTCGAAGGTAAAGTAGAGTATATAGTCATGGTTTACGCGGTCCTGACTGTATTTAGACTGTGCACTTGCCTTCAGCATGCGATCCAACTCATGCACGCTATCATCCGCACTGGAAACATGGAAACAAGTGTATACCATCTATCAAAACCGCCGGAGCTTTGCGATCCAGCGCCACCTTGCTCGGACACAATACGATACACTCGTAAAATGGAAAGTTCAATTGCGCGCCAGGGTCAAGCTACATAAACATGCCAAAATTGTCGAGAAGTTCATTTTGCAAAGGCGTACATTGAATGTATGGAAATCTAAGTTCGCGGAAAAGAAGCGAAAAAATAAACTCCGGGCTCTGGAAACAAGCAAACTCTCAGAATATATGCAAGGCAGGTTCTCTCAAGGCTATGTCTTATTAGTCTGCTGAAGAACTTTAAACAGTGTGGCAGACAAAAGCGAATCGAAGGCGCTGGCATCGCACAGCTGAAGAGCAAATCGCGAGTCGACTCAAGAAGGCGAGTGTACAAGGCTTGGAGTTTTCAAAGATTTTAACTTTTTGCGCAGCGGATATTGACCGACGCGCTAAGCCGCTGGACGAATTGTGTCATCGAAATCAAGCTTCGAGAAATCGAAATTCATCAAAGGCATTCTCGGACTGTGCTCAAGTAAAGGAAAGAGTGCTTTTGATAAGGACCGTGCTAACTTTATTCTCACAGAATCGCCTTTGGAAAATGGAAGAATATATGCTTGAGACACGTCGAAGACCTCAGTCTTATGGAAAGTCATCTCGACATAAAGCGGGCGGGTAAGCCATTCTCTTGAGGTAGCAGCATTTTCTTGAACCATTTCTTCCTCCAGAAAACACGCGGCGTATGTTTAGTAAATGGTTGGCTGCCGCTCGCGCTCGGCGGCATAAGCGCGACGTCTTGCGGGAGAGAGAGGCTGAATTTGACCGCGCCGCTATGCAGGTTGCGTGGGACAGATGGAGGGAAAAGTACATGGAGGAAAAGTTGCACCCCATAGTGAGCTCCGGTCGACCCACATTTTGCCCAGCGGTTGAGGGCTGACCTTTGTCATCAAGGTCCACCAAGTGGGGCTACAGAGTCAAAAGAACCTCCTGTTCCGCGCCTTCGGAATTTGGCACTCAAAGACAAGGGTGTGTGCTACAAGTCCAGCCGAGAACATGCTTCCCTGACATGTTTTTCCACCAAGTCTCTTCCAGCGATACGGTTCCGTGCATCTCGCACCAAAAAAAAGACTTGGGAAATATGGCGAGCAGCTATGCCTCAAGCCCTACAGGCCAAGAAAGCACGTGAAACCCACACCGCAGCTGTTCTTTGTACGTCCGTGACTTTCTATTAAGTTACGAGTCCGCCAATGAATTTGAACAGCACGAGCATTTGAGAAGTGGAGTCAAGCCTATAAAACGAAGCGACACCTTAAGGAAATAGCGTGAGTGATTTAATTGAAGAATTCCCGAGGTAGGACGATCATTAACCTTTGTCAGTCGTGCCCGGTATCTACGCTTGCCGACCGTGACCAATGCTCCACCCGTGGCCACACCCAAACCTACCGGTTCCTTGGCTCTAAAAACTGCGAGGAGTGCATACCCTCGGAAAAACGCAGGTGCCGACGCCGAGAGGGATGATTCAGACGCAGGCCCAAGCAGGCTAGCTGGCCGTTCCAACAAGTCAGCCACGAAGCCTGGCATTATTAGCCTCCTGTCTAGTCGGCCGCGTGTAGAGCCCGTCACTCGGTCCCGCCCAAAATTATCTACCCGAGGACGAGACACGAGCCCAACATTGTCTACAGTGGCAACTGACGAACCACCGCCATCGCCAAGACCACGCTTTAGTACACGTCGCAACCCAAGCCCAGCACGCTCGAAAGTATCCTACCGTGACCCGAGTCCAGTGGGGTCTATCGCACCGACACCGAGCGAGCCCGAGCGGAGTCGGCTATGGCAAGAGTTGAGACAAGTGCGGATGCGGTCTCGGCCACCCACTGAGAAGTCACGATCGCCTGAGCCACCACCCTGAATTCGCCAGGACGCGTCGTGCTGACTAGTGGCGTGCGACTGAATGAATGCTGAAAAATGAATGGATGATAGGATGTTATGGACATCGACCTCCGGAATTTGACACGGTGCTGGTACAGTAGTTGTATTTAGTTGCGATCCTAGGGAGGACCCGAAATTTATTAAGCATGCGGCTTCTTGGACACGGCCGCGCGTGACAAGTGAAGGTACTGTTCAGTGGGCTGCACTGGCCAGTGCTCGGGAGGGTGCCGTGACGATGCCACATGGATCACATTGCATGAAGCATGTAGGCGCGTCCCCTTGGCATGATCGACTCGTAGCGAACTGATCGCCACCGTGCGTGGAACGGCAAAAAGCGCGCACGAGGCATACTGAATTGGTTTGATCCAACTGGCGAGAGCCGGCGGAAAATAAGATATGTGTTGTGGTGAGGGTGCGTTTGTTCGTGGCTGCAGAACGCGTGGTGTCACGAGTTTTGGTAGTACTGCCAGCCGACCCAATTTGCGATGACAAAGTAGGAGGTGGTGGGTATGATCAGGAGGACAAAGTATTTGTAGTGTGTGTCCCGTGCCAGGACGTCAAGGAGCTGGAGGTACTGATACGTCAGGCGGGCCACGAAGGATATTGCGTGGACATACAGGGATGGGAGGTGGTGGAAGGAACGCGCTAAAGAGAACGCCATAGGACGCCAGGAGGAAAAAGAGGGAAGTAAGACCAATGATGAGGTTGGCTGCCATGCAGGGACGTCGGACATGTGTTGGCTGAGCGTGTCTAGGTCCTGAGGCCGTAATCCCGAACGCAACGTGCTCAACGTTGCCGGCCGCCCTCAATTCATATCCTAATTCGCGGAGCAGCAGCGCACACCCGCATCACAACTGGATGCCATTCAAGGATCTAAAACTACAGTATAGTTATGACATTCGACGTTAGCAAGCGAGGGCTAGATATATTCGTAGTTCAAGAGTGTGGCGTTACAAATTAGACTGGATGTGGGCATATTGGTGACAACAAATTTTGAAGTGTATGCATAGTACAGAAGTTGACGAGGCATTATCCGTGGGGTCAGAGAGAGCGTAGTGTCAAGATAGCATAAGCGCGAAAAAAAAGGGGGGACAGCAGGCGGCGAGAACAAAGAACGAAGGCAAGAAAAAAAAACGAATGGGTGGAAACCGCAGAAGACTCAGGCACTTAGCTTGGGGCGCTTTTCAAGGTTCCTCTCCGTCAATCCACAAAACTTTTTCCGCGGGAAACATTCCGTGTCGGAATTGTCGAGATCTGACCGTGAATTGGAGACGGGGAAATATTCCGTGCGGTTGTCATCTATGCCGTGCATCCCATGAGAGGATAGTTCGTAGAGACTGAGCCCATTTTCATCCACATGTGGTGAGTCAAGAAGTTGCGGTAGGGTGATCATCGACGGCGGGGAAATCGGCTGCATATCTGAGGACGAGACGCTCTCCTGGTCCGGTGTCAAGCGAGGATTGTCAGCAAGGAACAAACTATGGTAATTCGTCGGCTCATCAGAAGGATCGACTTTCAGAGCACTGCAACTGCCATAGGATGAAACAGAATCTGCGACACTTATCCTCCTCTTTTTCTTGGGGCGGCGGGCTATCGGCGATTCTGCGGAAGCGGTGATTGCGGGGGCATGAGAATACTCCATGGCCTGAAAAGTAGGCATATAAATCGGCGCGGCAGTGGCGCCCAGGGGGGGACCAGGGCCAGCCTCCTTATCGCTGTTTGTAGAACCGAACGGATCCAGACTGGAATGTTTACCGCGAAGGAAGGGGCTGAGACCTGTGCGTTTCTTAACTTCTTCAATGATGATATCCAAGCCCTTGCCGGTAACGTTTGGGCAGCCTTCTGTGGAGTAGATCTCAGTTTCGTCAACGCCATCTAAAAGAACACCACCGGCGTTGATGCGTTTCTGTAAAGCTACTGCGACTGCATGGAGACGTTCATCATGCGCGGCGAGGACGGATATGCCCTCGGCACGACGTGCCCAGTAAGAAAACTGCGTGTTTGACCAACCGGAGAGCACGAGAATGGTAGAACGCGTAAGCGTGACGGAACCAGAAGGGGAGTGTGGGTACAGATGTGCCAAGGATTTGAGGGGATTGTACGGATGTCTGCGTGATGACAGAATGAGCGTCATCCGACCACAGAGGGAAACACGTACGGGACGTAAGTGCGTAGGACTTCTTTGACGACCTCGACCTTTACGAGAAAGTCGATCGCAGTCGCACCAGGCGGCGGACTGGGGTCATCAGTGTAATTTTTGCCTCTAAGACGCATCTTTGACTTGACCGGACCGAGACGTCGTTCGAACAGACGAGCAGAGAACGTATTCCACTTGGCGTCACCCAGATGGTCTCGGAGGAAGGCGGCGGCAAAGGGGTCGACCTGGGAGGTGGACCCGCCGACGGTACGCTTGATCGTGGGGCGGCTCTGGAGGGAGGGTGAGATACGAGACAGAAGGCGGGCGGGGACACTCGCCTCGACGTTGGCCCGGGCGAGGTCAGCGGGGCTGGGGGGCAGGGCGGGGGGCAGGAGGGTATGCGCAAGGCCGGACGGTTTGGGGGGCGATGTGGGTATGGCAAAGGCCGGGGACGGGGCCGGGGCGAGGTCGTGCGGGTATGCAAGCGCAGAGAGACGGGAATCATGGAGGGCGGAAGGGCCACGGAGGCCCAGGTCCGGGGGGTGGTGGAGGTGTTTTGGGGACAGGTGGGGGGTGTCGTGAGGGAAGGCGTCATTATGGAAAACAAAGTGGAGGTCGGCGTGCGGGAGAGGAGGGTCGTGGAAGGAGTAGGGGGGGAAGTCGGAGAAGGGAGCATAGTACACGGGGTCGTTAACGGGGAGGGGGTCGTTGGGGAAGGCGGGGGCGCGGATGTCGATGTCGGGGGGGTCGTCGTGGGCGGGGGGATCGGGAAGGGGGGTGTCGAGGGGGGTGTCGTCGAGGAGGCCGCCGGCGCCGATGTGTGTGGCGGGAGCGGCGGGCATGTCGCCGGGGACGGCGGGGGGGGAGGAGAGGATGGGGAAGGGAAGTCGCGAATGAAGGCTGTCATAATAAGGGCCGATCGCAATTAATTGTGGGAAGAATATACCAGGAATGGCAGGCGGGGGTGAATGAAGAACTGGTTCGGTGGGCCTCGTGGACGTCGTCAACGACGACATGGACGAGCGATCACAAGTGAGGAATGCGATGTGCGATCTCCCCATCAACATCGTCGTATCTCGCTCACAGCCAGCACCCTACAGCCTCAACGACGGCCTGGCGCCATCCCCAAGTCGCCCTGCATCCCGCACACCATCTCCGTCCCTGCCCGAGATCCCTGCCTCAGACCTCGACCTCACCCGCTCGTTTGACTCCATCATGGGCACCAATCCGCAACCAGAGCCCCAGTAAGCACCCCTCCGCCGTGTCCGACCACAGGCACGATCATCACCGTCCCCCAGTGATGACCGCGTGCAGAAGCGGGCGAGTAACGTGTTGAGGCTCACGCAGGAGCACGAAAAGCTCAAGGAGGAGCTGAGGGCCATGTCCGCGCGACTCGAGGCTGCGGAACGGCGCCGCCAGGAAATTGCAAACCGCCAGCTCCAGCAGATCCAGCAGCAGCGGGCCTCCTCCCTGGTCGCCGACGCCGCTCGATCTCAGGGCAACCCTTGATGTCCGTTTATTACCGTCCCTCGTTTTTCATAGACTTCCTGATGCTCGATACCCTGTCACGTTCATTCCGTCTCGCACTTGTTTCTCGCTTTTTTATACGCTACACCCCCTCGTAGTACTCCCCCATTTGAACGTGCTAAAATGTCCTGATTGTCCCACGTATCGCGGCAGAGCGGTGAACCTACGGAATGCCTCCCGAACCTTGCTGGATGATCCATCCGACCTCTAGATTTATTTAATCCCGCTCTCCCTCCAATCCGTCCTTTCCTCCAACCACCACCATGAACACACGTAAACTCTCCTCGTCCCTCGAGATGACCTCTACCAAGCAGCCCCCGTCACGCAGGGGCTCCGAGCGCAGGCCTCCCGACAGGCGCGGCTCTGGCTATTCCTCTGGCTTCTCCTCCAGGAGGCCCTCCATCGATCCGTCCAGGCTGATCCCGATGGACAAGTTCAGTCACTCTCTCCTCTGATCCCCCTCCTCTGATCCCGCCCAGGACAACCCACCTCGGCGGTACCCACGATTTCAATGTCGTCTTCGTTGGCGCCGGTAACATCATGTTCGGTCTGTTACCTCATCATTTCTTCCCCACATCATCTTTACGCCACCCTCCCAGGCTCGGACGAGGGTCCGTGGAACCACTCCTTCCGTTTTGAACAGCGAGTTCCTCCATCCCTCTCTCCATCCCGTGCTCACCTTATTTCAGCAAACTAGGCCTCCGTCTCAAGGTCATCGCCATCATCGACCCCGCAACCGAACGCGCAGCCACTGTTCTACAGAAAAAATGCGACTCATTCGTCGTGTCCGCTTACCGTGACACTCGCGTTTATAAAACACTTGATGATTTCATCAAGGACTTGTCCCCAAACCAACGTCCCCGTGCCTTCGTCATCGGCTCGCCTCCAATGTTCCGAGGCACCCTTCAGCAAGGCCGCGATATCGAGATGCAGATTCAAAAAAGCTTCCCCGGTGTCTCCATGTTCATTGAGAAGCCTGTTGCGACAGGTGATAAAACCGAGATCGAGGAAGCCTTCAAGGTCGCTAAATTCATCTCCGATAGTGGCGCCATCGTCTCTGTTGGGTGAGGCATGAACTCTGCTCGCAGACTAGCGTCTGATTTGTCTGCAGGTACATGCTAAGGTACCTCAAGGCTACCCAAAAAATGAAACAAATTATCGAGGACAATAACCTCATCGTGATGGCCACGATTGCGCGTTATGCTTGCGCTTACGAAGCGATCGCTAAGCCGGACTGGTGGGACAAGTCCAAGAGGTTGGCAAATGTCCCGAATTGTCGCAAGCATTGGGCCTAATAGTCATTCAGCGCTGGCCCCATTGTCGAGCAAGGCACTCACTTTTGCGACCTGTCTCGCTATTTTGGTGGTGAAGTAGATATCTCCTCCGTGACTGCTCATTCGCTTGAATGGGACGAAGACGCCGGCCAGCTGTCCAAGATGGCCATCGACGAAGGCAAGATAGCTCCCGAGAACAGGATTCCCCGTGTCACCTCTGCCACCTGGTATGATTCTTCCAATCTCCGGACCCATGAGGTCGATCGCATACTGACTGCCTCGTTAACGATGCAGGAAATACGATTCTGGCGCAGTAGGCTCCTTCACCCACGTAGCTACTCTGCAGGGTCGCAATTACAGTTGCGAGCTTGAGGTGCATGCTGACGGGTACTGCCTCAGGTCAGTAAGGAATCAGGATCTACGGAAATGAGATCTAATCGCTCGCCTCGTTGCATTAGGCTTGTTAATCCTTATGTCCAACCCACCCTTTACGTCCGCAAGCCTGGAGACGACCATGAACAAGTCCTCCATTTCCCCGATGACGACCCATTCTTCTCCGAGGCATGTACTGTTCTGTTCAGGTTGTCATGTCTCATACAAATTTCCACGATGTCAGGTTTCTAACTGGATTGATATCATCGAAGACATCGAGGAGGATCCTGATGCCGCTCAGATTCTCAGCTCTTATGAAGGTGCGGAGTTTTTCAACTCTATGGACCTTACTGACAGGATTCTAGATGCTTGCCGGACTTACGAACTCACTTGGGCTATCCGTGAGGCTAGTGAGCGCTCCCGTGACAAGAGACTGCTTACTACCAAGCTCTCTGCAACGAGGATCGAGGAGGCCATTACCGAGGAAGAATAAATGATGGCCCAACCGATACCTTGGACCAAGTACATAGAATGCCAATGTAGAAGACTGTTGGCCTGTTTGGCGTTTGTGATGTAATAGATCCGCTGGTATAAGACGGCGATTCGCTTGCCTAGGCAAGATAAAATTGGTCTGTTCGGCTTACTGCTACCTAGTCAGCTGTGGGGCAAGAAATGTGCTGACCTTGTCCCAAGTGCATTGGAGCTACTCTACGTGTCGTTTCCAGATGGCTTCGTGTCTTCGTGAGGCCTATGCTACATACTCTCGCGGGCCGTAGGTGCGTTCTCGTCATCAAATATTACCCGAAAGTGATGAAAACAAGGTCCGTCACAGGAGAAACATTACAAGCGTACCTTTTCTGTATGGCAAGCACTGGAAGCTAAACGACGGGTGTTGTTTCGGGGTTTAGGAGCAAGCGTCAACTTAAATGAAAGGGTGCACCAATTACTGCCGGCGCATGGCGTCCTGAGGCAATGACGCTCGCGGGGCTGGTTGCGCTTGATCGCTGGTTTTTGTAAATGGCGAGAATCGTCCGTGGCGCAGGCGGTTGACAGTGCTGACGTGGAGCTATTTCTCTCAGGCGATTCGCGGGTAGGGTCCCCTGTCGTCATCGTCATTTTAGCGATCGCGCGCGAGTCAGTCGTTCATGACAAAATGGGGTACATACAGAAGACAAAAAGGTCTTTTTTTTTCTTCCGAGCCGAGGAAGCATCCAATGCGTCGACAAGGGTCGAGCTGCCACCACTCTTGCAGGGTCGCATATAGGCAAACTAGCATATTTAGTTATATCTCTGGTACGAAATGTTACTGTTCAAGTCTGCAAGCATCGATGTTAGCTGATCAGAATTGGTTTCCCCGAAGGGACTTTGAGATGAGTTATTAACCTTTGGAATCAACTTTGGTCCGTTGCGAACCCTTGACTTCGGCCAACACCGTGACAGAAGGTATTGCTAAGGGGCAATAATGTGAGAAAAGAGTGAAATCAAAATTTGGGGCGAAGAACAATAAAGTTGAAGAGCTACGATAAGAGCGGGGATGAAATTTTGAAAGGTGTAACAGGCAACACACCTCAGTCGCTTAATGACGTGGATGAGGCGAGCTGAGCAAAGGGCTCAGTTGCCAAAAGATGGTGAACATGCGGCACCATCGGTGTTAGTGTCATATACTTAGTGCGGGGATGGCGCGCTTGCGGTCGTATGCATTACACCACCCCGATCAGCGATCTGGGGTCGTCTACTCCGCTCCCTGGGCAGTGTAAGAATATCGAGCGGGGTTAGAAGTCGGTGGGGAAATGTGGGGTGTATTCAAAGTGGGAATTACATTGTACAAAATAGTCATGTGTGTCGGGTCTTGCGTGATTCATGAAACTGGCATACGTTTGTGTTAATCCCGGCACATGGGTCTATCGGTTACGGCATGCTGGAGCGGCTTCGACTCTTGATCAATGTCATGCAACGTTTAGCGGAGGTCTCTTGGGATCAGGCTCTCTGTCGTCCGACGCTTCTAAGTTAGTGGTCGTCGTATCGTCGCGTTTGCGTTTTTTTGCGAACCTCGCCTTCTCCCTACGCGCTTCCTCGTCCCATTCTTCCTGCAAGTGGGCTTTAAGCACGGGCATATTTTTCATGTCCCGGTCGCACTTCCAGCAACAAAGCTCCTCCTTGAGAAGCTTCTCATAGTCGCCTTTCTTGAGCTGCGAAAGCTATGAAAAGCCATGCAATAAAGGCAAGCGTCCGCGGGCCTGAGGGAGCGGGATGATGAAGACGGTGGCTTGGACATACCTGCTCAAACGACGATGGTTCTTCGTCGAACCACGAAAGGACCTCATGCAGATGCAAAAAGAACCCAAGCTTTGGGTGAAACGAGTTATAATGTTTCTTATTTTTCATCTTTTCCGAGCACAGATCATTTGAAAGGACGTGCAAATGTAAATGTCTGCCAGTATACGCATGGAGGATGTCGGTAAGACGAATACCAGCAGACGGACTTACTCCATGCTCGGGACTGCATGAAAGCCTGTCCAGATTTCCCATTCGAAACCGTACCGGTGCTGCATCTCCTCGCGAATTACTTTCTTGAGTTTTGTGGCCTCCTCGTCCAGTTCATTGAGCACCTGTTTTGAGCGTGCTTTATCACCCTTGAGCAATGCACGAAGATTGGTGAGCTCGGACGCGGGTGGCGATCGGACACGTGGTAAGACTAGAAAGTGGAAAATTGACTTGGGGAACACGTCGAAGATGGTCAAGCATGAATCAGTGTGGGTGAACAGGATCGACGGCGGCAACGTCTTAGGGTCCTTTTTTTGCGCGTAGCCCCGCAAAACCGTCAGGTTTGACATGTCGATGATGGTAAGTCGCGGACTGCGAAAGTTTGTACGTGAACATCCCCGGGCCTGGTATACATACAATTCTACTACATAGGGGCATATCACCTACTAGTAAGTGCCAAGGTTGTTACCTCCCTGTTTTCAAAAGCTCTCTTACGTTCTCGCTGAGCGTCGGTAGAGCTGTATTCACACTCTTTTCCTCGGCCGTATCACTATTAGCTGTCCTGTGGCGGTGAACCAGATTGCTCGCCGACGAAGGTTGACTGCGTTCTTCTGCACTTCGGCGATCAATGTCCGCCACGAGTTGAGCATATGAGAGGAAGAGCACTTCCGCTTGGGCGAGGGTAGAGTCCAGCTCGACGGTCATACTGAGCTCGTTGCAGTACTGAAAAGAATCCATCAGAATGCACAAAGAATGTCTGATCAATCGTCACTAACCTTCAAAATCTCGTCGAACTGGATGAAGAAGGCGTGCGTGAGATTATTGCGGCTCAATATGATTGTATGACCAACCTCGACAAGGTACCGCAAGATCATGTCGCGATGCGACTCAAGGATGGCAAGCGCCACGAAAAGGACAAAGTTATTACTATAGTAATCCGTCCAGAGCACCTCCCAAAGCCGTAGCACGTCATTGAATGGGAACTCGCGCTTGAATGCGATCAACACCCAGCTAAAGGAATGTCAGACAAGCCTTCAACCGCCTTTTGGCACTCGCCGGAAACAAAAGAACAAATTGAGACCCTCGGTCTTCTCTGTTGGAGAAACATGAGAGGGCGATATCGGCCATACCAGAAATACAAACCAAAGTGTCTATATAGCTCAGGGTCCATCACGCTGATAAGTTCTTGTAGCGTGGATAGCTGCTTCTTCATCCCGCTCTGGTCGCGGAGGAAATTTTGGCCCTGAAAGGGTATCAGATAGTAAATCGATACGCCGAACGTAGGCGCACCATACGATTCATAACCTCGACGAAACACCAAAACGTCAACTCTTCCTCCGCATCCATCACGACGTACAGCGGGGCACAAAGATCAGACATTCCCTGAACATATCCTTCATCCACCATGGTCAGCACCAGGTATGATCAAAAATAAACTCGATAAAGCTCACCAAGATCTTTGTCAAAAAAGTTATATGTCAAAAGAATGCCACCCATGCGGTCAATGTGCTCATTACTGGGAGACTGCGCTCCAATGTCTGCGAGCTGAGGTGAGATCGTGGAGTACCGTCTGCAGGCACGTTCCGCCTCGGGATCGCCGGTCGAGTCTTCATAGCTATAGGAGAAGAGCGGGTGCGTGCGGTCCGTGCGACGGCAGTCTACGTCTATGCGATGCCGTTCCTCAAGTATATCCTGCCTATCAAAAACTTCTGGCACGTCGCACCATTCGCTCTTGATTGCCTGATAACGCTTCCTGCCAATGCATCCATGTCAAAATCACGCATATGCTGAGGGGCCAGACAAACCTCTTTTCCTCCCATACCCTCTTGCGCTCCTTGGCATCGACATCCCACACATAGACGCCCAGAAGGAAGGGCCATATCCGCTTCCTCAACGTTCCCGCAGGTACGATCCCCCTCCTAAACACCTCTCGTCGCATCTCCTCAATTCTAACTTTGGGCCGCCCATCAGGCGCAAACCACTTTTGCCACATCTTTTCATCAACGGGGCTGCGAGGATCTCTTGATGTTTTTGGTGTCGGCAAATTGACCGCAGAATGCAATAGCTCAAACACCCCCAACGAGGATGACTCCTCGGCCAAATCCAGGGACGAGGCGGGTAGCGCTTGCGCCTCCCTTCGTCTCGCCCTGTCACCTTCCTCCGCAACGATACGGGCCCACCGAGCAAGGTATACGCGTGCACTTTCAAACTCCCCGACGCCGCCCTTTTCGACCCAACTACCCCAATCCCACTCACCGTTGGCGTTCACAAGAGATTTGACGGGCTCAGGAAGGTGTGGTACAATGGGCTTAGCGAGAGGGTGCGACAGTATGTTCTGCGCAGCATGGCGCGTCGCACGCGTAATGTTGGAAAAAGATTGTAGGAATGCAAGACGTGCTTGGGAAGAATTCGGCGTTGTCGAGACCGACGGCGGATAGAGCGAGCGATGTAATACCGAGGTGCGATTCGCATGAGAATTAACCGAGTGGCTCAAAGGAGTAGATATTGGTCTAGGGCGGCGGTGAGCTGGGACGGGTGAATGGGAGTTGGCGTATGACGATTGGGCAAGGATGTCGTCAACCGCATCATCATCGAATATTTGGGTGGAGTGTGTCTCCATGTCCGCTTTCGATGGGTCGAGTATGAACAGGTTTGGCTGAAGGGATGAACGCAAGAGATGAGCATACGACCGTAAGCGTGATATGAGGTCTTCCCCTCCCCATGATACAGTGGGCGGGGCAGAGCCTGACGCGGCTCGAGGAACATGCGGTGGATATGCATTCGAAGAAGTTCGGCGGTTTTGCGTACGCGGAAGAGTCACCGATAGTGACTCATCGTCATGAAAGTACAGTGTCGGCAGTGTAGACCCGTTGATGAGATTGATGCCTACGGTACCGTCTGTTCAGTTGTTCAATGCATCAGTAGTAACACAAAGGATGATAGTTCTAGTCACTCACACCACGACGAAAGCGTGGGTGGATGGACCAGAAGCGAATATATGGATGACAAAGGGACGGAGAACGCGTATGACTCCGGTCGTTGCATTGGCAGGTCAATGAGAACGGCATCTATGAGGAATTCCGTGAGGCAGTATACAACGCAGAGCATCCACATGTGAGCTAACCTTCGTCTTCCGTGTCAGACATGGGTCTCTCCTCGATCTTGACGAACTTGTCCCACTCTTCCGTACCTTTTTCATTCAAGAGAGTCTCCGGTATCCATGCCAGAAGATATTTTGGATTGACTGCCTCCTACAGGCCGCGATCAGCCATGATTTGTAAAGGTGATGAGGACGTACACGTTTGACGAGCGCTACAAAGCCAGGAATATTGTCCCTGGCGTACACAGTGGGATTGACATAGACCTTGGACTTGCTGTAGAGGAGTCTGTATTTACTTTCCTCTTCTGCAGATACAGACAGCGTGTTATTTATATTGTTGGGCGCGTGCGTTATCTCGACCATCGAGTCTGACTGTAGGAGAGGGGTAGCTGACTCGGACGGAGGCTGCAATTATTCGGGCTTACGGATACAGCAGAGAGGGAGCTTTCAGATAGCGAGTGGGGGGTCTCGTTACCAAGATGCATGGGCGAGTCGCTCTCGGTGTTGAGAGAGGGTCCAAGCTGCGCAATAGCTCTGTTGGTGACCCGATGCGGCAGCGCAGCTACCTGTTTGTGGCAATGCTTTCAGCGCTTATTTGATCGGTAGAATACACGTCGTAGTCTAGCAGCGATAGTAATATTGCACACATTATATCCTTCGTGAAGTGCCTCCGACGGATGTGGACACAGTGCAAAAGCAGAGTGGATTGCAATAAACAGACAATCAACAACATGCCATCACTTTTGGTACGACCACACATTACGGAGCACTGAATAACCCACCCACAGCAAACAATGGCGGACCCGTCAGCAGTCCATTCGCTTGGAAGAAACATTTTGGAGCACTCACATCCGGCTTTTGTCGCTAGTCGGTTGAGAGAATCATCACTCTCACCTTGTGAGCGGACCTGCCCACAGAGTGCGAACGAGGTATAGGAGTTCAACGCACGGCCACTTGCATCCACATCAACGACATTGATCTGGACAGACGTGTGGTCTTTGGAGGTGATCAGGCGGTCTGGAACGCGCATATTGGATTGTCTCTGAGTAGTCCATTACTGTGGGGTGCTTACTAGTGGCCGCACACTTGCGGGGGACGTAGAGATCGACGAGAACACCCTGAAAACTGTTCTCAGGCTATTCCAGCGGTGTCGCGAACACATACCTGGTCGTTTTCCATTGCGAGATCTTGAGGTTACAGTGGATGAGCGGCGCATCTAGCTTCTGCAAATGTGTGGGAATCTATAAGGTCAGAACTGTACAGGTGCCCCGCTGCACAGCATCCAGGAACTCTGTCACTGGCAGGTTCAAAGTGGTGGGCGCTGGATTGCATCATTGACTATCAGAACGTGCGAGTACAAGTGCATAAACGAAGGAATTCTGCAGAATGAAAGACTTTTGGCATGGAAACAGGTTTGAATGCGAATATATATTTGGAATGTGAATCGTGCGGGGAGGTGCAATGCGTAGAGGATCAAGAATGCAGCAGCATGTGCTGGGTAATGCAGGGGGCCGAACAGGTATCACTAGTCCAAGTCGCAGGCATGGTCCGTGATAAAGCGGTAAATAAGGCATGGTCTTTGCAGGCGAAACTGATGAAAGCAGATCTCGGTAGGACTACATTCGTGGATTGAGATGGTGTCAGTGATTGGCTTTGTAGATGGCGGCATGTGGTCGCGATTAGCTGGGTCAGATGGATGTATACGTGCGATTATATGTCGATAAGATGGAAATGGCGGGGTTGCAGAGGTCAAAACGGGGAGCTGAGATGGACGCCGCGCGGGAAGACGGGCATGAGGTTGTGGAATGTGACTGTGCTAGGATCAAATCGAACACGGGGTGGCGGTGTCTTGGGACACTGTGGATAGGGATCGGTGGGCCGGGGGGCCGGGGGCTGTTTCCTAAACGGTGGTTCGGTAGGGGGCTGATGGGCGCTTGTCGCAAGCGGATTCGAGCGGAGGGATGTTTTTCTGCGACGCATTGGCCCAGATGCGGGTGTAGCGTCGGAGAAAGAGAGCGGATCCTCGTGGAGGGGCAGGTCGGCGAGATCGCAGGCGGTGGTGCGTGGAATCTCGAGGGTGGAGATCCACGGGAGCTGGTCGAACAGGAAGGGGCGACCAAAGGCATCGAAGGGGGAGTCGATGCGCTGCGGGTGACGACGGCGCCTGGTGGCGCGGGCAGCGAGGCGGGACGGAGCGCGCCTCTTGTGGGCTGGCGCACAGGGTGTGGGCGATTTGGGGTTCTGTGGAACAAGGGTGAGATCGGGGCTGTGGGGAGGGGTCTGTGCGTACGATGGGGACGTGGGGCGGGTCGTGGAGGCGGATGGGGGACAGCAGACGGGGCGGGGACGCGCACGGGCGTGGGGGGAGGCGGATGGGGGTCGCTGGGGGGACGAGGGTGTGCTGGAGGGGGAGACGGGGTGCGGGTGCGACAATGGGGGCCATGTTGGTCAGGGAGAACAAGCAACCATCCCAGCTGAAGGCGTTTAAGACAATGCAACTAGCGCGACCGGGCGGACGCCGCGAGGCTCACCCCGCCTCACCCATTCCCATATCTGGAAATCTGACTCTACCTCGTGGCAACCGGCCAGCGTCCACTCCCCCGATTTTCAATTGTCTGTGTCCTTGGCCATCATCGGCGAACAATGCGGAGCATCAAATGTACTGCCACGCGCGTCTTGACCTGCGCGCCCTTCAACACAATCTGATACTAGTGTTCAGCATGACAGAACAATCGGCGCCCCTCTATTGTGTACCTGATGTGACTCCACCCATTCCCCCGCAGTCAACCCGTCACACAAAATGCGATTGTATTCGTATGACAGATTGACACTGTCCCCCGCCAAATTAAACGAAAAAAGAAGGAACTTGTGCGCAATGCCGATGCAAGTATAGTAATACAGATTAAGGACGTTGATCTACGGTTTGTCGTTTAGTCGATTTCTTCCATCGCCGAGCTGGAGGCTGGCTCGGCTGCCGGTGCTTCCTCGGTGACCTCAGCCATCTGCTCATCCTCGTCCACGTCGAGACCCAAGCTGATCATGCGGTTGATGCGCTTGGCAAACGATGTAGGGTCATCCAGCGAGAACCCGGACGTAAGGAGCGCCGTCTCGAATAGCAAGAACGTCAGATCCCGAACTGACTTGTCAGCCTTGTCCTCCGCGACCTTGCGCTTCAGCTCCTTGATAATGGCATTATGGGGGTTGAGCTCCAGCGTCTTCTTCGAGGCCATGTACGACGACATTGATGAGTCTCGCAGCGCTTGAGCTTTCATGATACGCTCCTGCAGGCAATTCTTCAGTCACGCGCAATCGCACTATTGATGTAAACCCACCATGTTTGATGACCAGCCGAATTGACCAGTGACAAGGACGCATGGCGAGTCAGTGATTCGGTTGGACACCACAACCTTCTCAACCTTGTCACCGAGGGCTTCCTTGATCGTCGTACACAAGTCATTAAATTGCGTGGCCTCCTCCTCGCGTGCCTTCTTCTCCTCCTCAGTCTCCTCGAGCTCGAGACCCTCTTTCGACACGCAAACCAGCTTCTTGCCTTCAAACTCCTTGAGTTGGGTGATAGCATACTCGTCGATGGGATCGACCAAGAGAAGAACTTCAAAGCCTTTCTTCTTGAGGACCTCGAGGAACGGCGACTCCTTTACAGCGGCAAGAGACTCTCCCGTGAGGTAGTAAATCGACTTTTGAATCTCAGGCATCCGAGTAATATAGTCTGCGGCAGAAGTTAAGCATCGACTCCCTTCAGGGAAAGAACATCCAATTACCTTTGAGTGACGTCTGCTCCTCAAGCGCCTTGGTAGAGTAGAAGCGCAGGAACTCTGCAAGCTTGCTGCGGTTTTGGGCATCTTCGTGAATACCGAGCTTCAAGTTCTTGCCGAACGATTCGTAGAACTTAGAGAAGTTATCCTTGTCTTCCGCGATCTCACTGAATAGGTCAAGACACTTCTTGACGATATTCTTGCGGATGACCTTGAGGATCTTATTTTGTTGGAGCGTCTCTCGGGAAATGTTCAGAGGAAGGTCCTCTGAGTCGACGATACCCTTGACGAAGTTTAGGTACTCGGGGATGAGATCCTCACAGTCGTCCATGATGAACACACGGCGGACGTAGAGCTTGATGTTGTTACGCTTTTTTTTAGACTCGAAGAGATCGAAAGGAGCACTACAGGATATTAGACATGATCGCGTGCCAAAATCTACGGGCGTACCGCTTTGGAACGAACAGAATGGCCTTGAACTCGAGCTGGCCCTCGACGGAGAAGTGCTTCACAGCGAGGTGGTCCTCCCAATCATTCGTGAGCGACTTGTAGAATGAACCATAATCCTCTGTAGTGATATCTTGAGGATTACGCGTCCAAATGGGCTTCGTCTTGTTGAGCTCCTCATTGACAACGGACTTTTCCTTGATCTTCTTCTTCTTCTTATCTTTAGGCGCCTCATCCTCATCCTCGACCTCCTCGATCTTGGACTCCTGGTTTTCCTCCTTCGCCTCCTCTTCCTCGTCTTCGACCTCCTGGAAGAGACATTAAAACTCAATGACTGAGAAGGTGAACCAAATTAGGACGAACCTTCTCAACCTCTTTTGTTACGGCGAGTTGGATTGGGTATGAGATGAACTCGGAGTGCTTCTTCACGATATCCTTGATCTTCTTCTCCTCAAGGTACTCAGTCTGGTCCTCCTTTAAATGCAAACGAAGCTCAGTGCCACGTTCGAGAGGGGGGTTGACGGTATCAGGGGTGATGGTAAAGGTACCACCGGCAGAAGACTCCCAGATGTATTGCTCGTCGTCATTATGTTTGGAGATGACCTGAACGCGCTCGGCAACGAGGTACGCAGAGTAAAAGCCGACACCGAATTGACCGATCATGGAAATGTCTGCACCGGAACTAAGAGCCTCCATGAACCCCTGTATTGATTATCGTGAGACCGGCTATAGCGATGGTAAGACATGGACTAGCCTTCGTGCCAGACTTTGCAATGGTACCCAAGTTGTTAACAAGATCAGCCTTGGTCATACCAATACCGGTATCACGAATGGAGAGGATCTTGTTCTCCTTGTCAGGGATGATGCGAATGTGCAGGTCCTTGCCAGTATCAAGAACCGAGGGATCGGTCAAAGAGGCATAGCGGATTTTGTCAAGAGCATCGGAACAGTTCGAAATCAACTCTCGAAGGAAGATCTCCTTGTTCGAGTAAAATGTGTCTGGTGACCAATTAGCTGGCAGCAACGACTGTCCTCGGTAGTGACGCTTACTGATGATCAAGTCAAGGAGTTGGCTGATCTCGGCCTGGAAGCCAAAGCTCTCGGATGCCATTTTGAACTGGATAAGGGTCAGGTGCGCGCCAGATGGTGCACATGGGATATGCCACTCACCGTTCAGGAGGATGAGCACAGGATGGACAGTTGTGGGAGAGGGAGGAAACGCGTAAAGTGCGGAGACGCGTCTGATCGCCCGTCTTTAAGTAGTTGGACTTTTTTTTTTCTCGTTCGAGAAGATTCGACGAGTGTCCGCGACTCCTGAGCTTGGATAAAGGCTCGGGCCCTTCTAGAACTTTCCACCACAGTTGCCTATTCGGGGAGCTACCACAGCAACTATTGTACAGTACTAGTACCTGCCCTTTGTCGCGATTCGTAAATCAACCCGCGTTGCCCGCTCAACTGCGCCCTTAGACCTTCCAGCGCTGCCCGCATTTCATCCATTTCATCCTTCAGCTCTGCATTTTCCTCTCGAAGTCTCGCGTTGGCAGCCGCGAGCTCTGATTTTTCTGTAACGATCGCAGCAATTTCGGTCTCCGGTATACGACGGGAGGCCTCGCACTTTCTTTGCATGAGCACAAGCTTTGCTTCCAGTGCCTGATTTTGACGGCGGTACGCCCTGCATACAATCGTAAGCTTTACCACGACCTCCATCCGCAACTTGCCCTACCGTGTTTCGTCCTCCAGTCTGTCACGTGCCTTGGCATGGCTCTTCAGGAGCATCTCCATCTGCTTGTATCCGTTCTTGATGTGCTCGATTTCTTCGCCTCTGGCATTGAATTTCTGGAAATCTGCATCCCTGCTGCATGTCAGAACCACTATTATCATCACCACATCTGAGAACCTTACCACAGTTTCTGCATCTGGAAATGCTGCTCGATCTGACGTTCATAGTCATGCAGCCGGTCAATTTTGTGCTGATTCTCCTTTTTCTGAGTCTGCAATTCAAATACCGCCTTCTCTGCATCCGCCAGCAACTTTCTCTGCGCCGCGAAAAGAGCCTTTCAGGCGTTCACAAACAATCTCGTTCCAAATGAAGTCATTACTTACTTTTGCTTCCTTCTCCGCGGTGCGCAGTGCTGCCGCTTCCGATACCCAAGCTTTCTTTTCCTCTCTAAACTCTCTGAGCTTCTTCTGCAGCTCCGTATTCCAATCCGCATACTTGTTTTTCGCTGAAGAGGACTGTTCCTTGTGTTCCTTCAGCTGCTGTTCGAGACTTTGAACTTGGGCCTTGTATTGACGTAACTTGTTATGCTGGAAAAGGTCAACGCTGACATGTACAGCACAAACGAGCATTACACGCCTACAAGTGCTTGGCGATCAGCCTCTGAATTCTTTGAGAGCACATGATCACGGTGAAGCCTCCCGATGTGACGCACATTTTCTCTCGAGAGCCACAGCTGGAAGTTGAGTTCGCACCTCAGCAAAAGTGCCTCACGCTGCAAGCCCGAAATCGCCTCGGCAATATGGGATGGAAGGTGAGTCCCTTCATCCACCCCTAGTGGTTCTGCGGACAATTCAGTGCCCGCCTTCGTTGAGTTACGGTCAGGCTGGCATAACAGCATTGACCACGGCGTATTCAGGTTTTCGATATCAAGGTCGAGATTAGACTTCAATGCCACTGACGTGGCGATCATATCCTGGAGTGACACACGGGGTTTCACCGGTGGAAGGCCAGTATGACCTGGGTGGGGAGTTGGCATGCCCGAAATGTCCTCTGGGGTCATGACGATCGGAGGGATGCCTGCCTGCAAGCAAGAAGTAATTTCGGTTCCTTCTGCCGGAGAGATCCGAGTCCCAACAGAAAAGTTGCGCAGATCAAGCATTACGCATTCGCTAGCCACCTGAGAAACTCCATGGTTGGCCCATGCGTTGGATTCGGCAAGCTCTTTGCTCCAGTCCCCCCATATGACCCGTGGGTTAACGACGCGGCTACGAAGAAGAGGCTAAAAAGTAAGGATGAATACCGATCACGCAATGCATGACAAGACGAAAGAATAAGGGTGTACATACCTCCGCTTTACTCCGTATCTTATCTTCATCCAGCACTTCCTCCCAGCCCGCGATATACGGACTTTGGTAACCCCTCTCCTGCAGGTATGTAGGTGGGGCACGAAGGAAACGGAGAAGGTTGCATGGGAATAGATAATAAAGAGAGGAGAAGTACGCATCTAATGGTGGGGCAGATGACGTGGTGAGTGGGTGCTCCAGCCTCTTCCAGCCCAGTTCAGCACGTGGTTCAAGCACAGCTCCCTCCCCATACCCTTCGGTTCGCTGCTCATCATTGCCTATCAAGATAGGACACGGTAAAATTGGATGAGACACCTCCTCCCAGCACATGATCCTTGCTAAGATCACAAATAACCGGGGAAGCAAGACCTTGAGTTCTTCATATGCCTCAACAGCGAATATCGGAAGCAACTTCACGAATATGTTGAGGCCAATCGTGCACGCGATGGAAGAATTATCCAGCAGAAGTGAGTTTAAGAGACTATCCATGAGTGGGTGCCCCGCGAAGTCTGTAGCATGCGACAAGAATCCGGGATCTGATATGAGGCGGTCCAGCAGAATCATCAGTTGGAGACGTGACGTGGGGGTCATGAAGGCATCCTCGGCTTGCGCCATGAATGCCTCGAGGAGTATCAGCACGACACATTGTGCAATCGCAAGCACGCACCACTGGAGCCGTCAGACCAAACTTTACGAGCACATCCTCGAGATTGCTCTTCCATAAATACCTCCTCTCCCGTTGCTCCTGATCGAGCTTCGTCCATTCAAGAATGTCACATCCAGTACGTTCAGTATAAGCGTCCAAAAGATGAACCATCAACCGTCTGCGAAATTCGTGCACTTTTTCCAGAGACTTTGGATCCTCATTGATAGCAGCGGAGATGACAAGATCTTTAGCACGTGTTAGAGAAACAGTGGGGAGTCTTGGATCTCTGAGAGCGGGACGAAGCACGAGATCAAACCAAGTCGAAATGATGGAAGTCGATGGAAAAACCGGGCCGAGGTGATGCAGCACGTCGAGGAATACCTCTGTGTGTCCAAGAGACATATGGTCTACGACATCGTTGTAAACGCTCTGGAGCTCCTCTTCTGCGCGGAAAAGCTGGGCCTGCGAGTCTTCAGAGGAGGCGCAGCCAACAACAAATTCGTCGACGGAACTAAGCACTTGCTCACGAGAAAGTTTGTTGGCTGGGTCTTCGAGCGCCAGTCGCAACTGATTCGAAAGCGCTGCGACGATGGACATGTGGATGGCTGACAAACTTCGGAAATGGCTAGCATTACATTGGCCCCTGGGAGACCCGGATCACACGAGTAAAGTAATCGCGCTTAGGCCATTACCGTGGACAACTCTTTTTGGGATGCAACAGAGACGGCAGGCGCTAATCTCTTAGAAGGCTCGAACGTTTGAATTTCTGACTGCTAGCTACCAAATTACTGTTCAGCAGCCTGAGATTAATATTGCTGTTTGCATGGCTGCCACCTACTACATACATAGTACCCTTACTGGCACGGTGCTCACCTGGCTAATTGAACTTGTTGGGGCGCAGATTGTGCAATAAGCTCCACTATATATCTTACGACCGCTCAGAAGCACCCTATTATTTACCACGAGAAGGCTATGGGCCCAATTTTGACGGTCGCACAAAATCGGCCCAGGGACATGGTATTGGAAGGAAGTTGGAGCTATGACTCATTGAGATTCATGTTGGTAGGGTAAACGACGAGCCATGGAACATGCCATTTACACGGTGGGATCCAGATTGTCCCGAACAGCTCGCTGTTACGGTGGCAGTATGCAAAGCTATAGTGAAACGTGAAAAAGTGCAGCAGGTTGAACAACGCGGTTCTTGTAGCATTCGTCCGGCAACTGCCGATCGGCCATCCGAACTTGGTGCTCGCTGTCGGTGACAACCAGAAAAACCCTGGTCTCCGCCGAGTTTCGATAATAAAAAGGTAAACCGCAGTCCTTCGTCATCACTGCGTGTGCCCCAGCGATTTTGTGTTGTTTTTGGGCGCCTCCTCGATGGATTCACCTCGTGCGTCTCGGATGTCAGACAGATTGCTGACGCGTAGCTCAGATGTCTGCCACCATTGAGGAAGTTCACTCGGACCACTCCGGCCACGAGCACGAGGAGGATCCGACCTCTCAAGCCGCTCTCGATAAAATCCAGTCTCGCTCAGAACGAAAAGCCCGCAAGGCTCTTCTTAGCCTTGGCCTGAAGAAAGTCCCCAGCATCACGCGTGTTACGCTCCGCAGACCAAAGAACGTCCTCTTTGTTCTCTCTTCCCCCGATGTATACAAGTCACCTAACAGCGATTGTTATATCGTTTTCGGCGAAGCCAAGGTGCCCTCTACCCTATGCCCTGATATCTTCCTTGACCAAATAACGACATAGATCGAGGACATGAACGCACAAGCTCAACTGTCTGCCGCACAACAACTTGCTTCTGGTGGTGGAGCCACCGGCCTCACCAACCTGGGCTCCTCGGGCGCCGCTGCGGAGGGTGACGAGGAGGATGATATACCAGAGCTCGAGGCGGTGGAGGAAGATGGTCCAATGGATGAGACCGGTGTTGATCCCAAAGACATTGAGCTTGTGATGGCTCAGGTTAACTGCTCGCGCGCAAAGGCAGTGCGCGTGCTGAAGGAGAGTGGAGGCGATCTGATTAATGCTAGTGGGTTCTTTTCGTGTGTCCCCGTCGATTTATCTGACTACGTATCACAGTCATGGCCGCAAGCGAGTGATCCTCTTTACCATAAACTCTCTGTATCCATATCAATGTCACGCCCAATCCATACACGATCTTCAGGTTGAGGTGGTTCCCTCGATGAAAACCCTCACAACTTAAAGGACATCATGTTTTCCAACGCCTAAGTTCCACATAGTAATTCGATCGTTCCCAGCTGTCCTGAATTACCTCGATACCTTCTCGCCCTTCTTGTGGTGGCCCAACAACCAGACCTATCCCCCGCGCCACATCGCGGGTGAGCTCCATGAGCTCCCCTTTCGCAAACAAGTGGTAGTAACGATGATATACTGGGGCCTTGACGCTTGTTCCTGGAGCTGTCGGTCCACTTATCACGGCCTGCCTTGTAAGTTGGTTCGGTGCAGCACCTTGCTGTGACAACACCCAAGGCACGAAGACATCCTTTCCCAGGGGTGAAGATTTCCCGGCGATGCTCTCTGCTGGTATGGCTCGCTTCGACAATTCGTCCTGTTCTACGGCCCAGACGTAGATTAAGACTCGCCCATGGGTAGGCGAAACACACTGAAGAAGTCGCTGCAAAGCCTGCGATTGGCGTATGCAACATTTGTGTTAACCTGCGCACCTGTACGGCTTGCCTACGTCTCTCGTGTGAGGCTAGGTGATGTATCGTAGCTATCGAAATGGCGTAGTCCTATCATGATTTACTTGCCTCGGGGGGCTCGCCGATGGTCGGAATCAAGGATTACTCACAAATGCTCCAGCTCTCCATCCATTACCTAACACGTCTCCCCATATGACCTCTCGGATGACTGGCGCGGTAGAATCTCCTCCTTCTGCATGCTTGGCTATCAGTAGAAGATTCCTGCTGCGATCAAGGCCAACAGTCAGAACACTTCCAGGCCGATCGACGGGCAGAGGGAGATATTTTCCATTGCCTGTCCCAGAGTCAAGGCCGATCCATCCTGCAGGCAGATCGGAAATGAATTTGGAAATGATAGGCCATGGCTAACAAAGAGAAGCTTAAGAGACTTCACCCTTGAAAGCCCTGGGATTGATACCTTGTAACGGGTGGATGAAAAGTGGGGGGCGATCTGGTCGTAGACAGTGTGGACGTGCTGATCTTCATATACTTGGGGATCGCCCGCGACGGCGGCGGGCGTGACGCTTTTCATCTATAGCCTTCGAATGTGCGGAGAAGGAATTTCGGAGTGCTGATCGCAAGTTGCAAAACAATATTCTTGCATTATGCAATCCAAACACACTCTCATCGACTCGGAACGGGGGGGTACAAATCAGTCCGAATCACACGTCAGGGAATCCCATCATCTCGTCCACCAGTCTACGAAACTTACTCCCATCAAATGCAGGAAATGGCACCAATGTATCGACATCGAGGGAGGTGATGGCTATAGGTAGGTCACTAATCGAAGAAAGATAGAGTAGTAGCAAAACCCCATAGTTCGGCGAACTCACTTCACGGACGTAGCTTTGAGGTGACCCAAACTATGCAGCTGCACAGCAAGCTCTTCTTGGTGGTTGTCCATCAATGTCGGGTTCGGTACTACGATCAATGGCCTCCCAGACCTCAACACGTCGAGGATGGTGCCCGATCCTTGGCGAATGTCTCAGCCCGTAACACGCGTCCTCAACAAAGAGTGTCCTTACCTGCATGGCTGATGACCAGGTCCGCGCGTTCGATCTCCCCATGAATAGAAGTTTTAAACTTCCATGTCTCGATATCCACCCCTGCCTTCTTCATCTTCAAAGAGTCTCTAGTGGATGTGTCGCAGCCCAGATCGAGGTTGGAGTTGCCTCGTTGTAGAACTACCTGCAAGTATCCTTTTCCATGCAATGCTGCGAGAACTGGCTCGGAGACCACGGCCTGTACGAGTGCATCAAACTTGGTGGAGCCCACTGTCACGAAAACAAGCATATCTTTCCGCCTGCCGGTCAGGTTCGCTAGTCATCGTGTGGGTGAGGCATGAAAAAGAGCTCAGAAACTTACATACCTGGACGCGCACAACACGCGAGATGACCCGACTCAGGCCACAACCGAGTCACAGTGACTCGCACCTCTCCGATTCGCGCTTAGCAGTGGCCAATTGACCAGCACTCATCCAAAGCAGATCATCGATCATCATCATGGGGTACACTCTTTGTGTGCTGGGTAGATCTTCTCCTACGATAACCCACTGAGGCTGACCACACCGTTCAGGATGTGGGACAATGGGCATTGCTATCATTTCTGGCGTCGTCTCCAGTCTCCAATCCAAGGATAGTCGCCATGCGTTCCCAAAGTGGGAGTCCCATACACCGGGTACATCTACGCCAACTATAGACTCCCCCGATCCTTCCTTGCCTTCATTTTTTATCGCCACTGTCGCGCGGCAGGAGAGCGCAAAGAGGCTCCAGCATACTTTTAGTCTGCTGGGCGGGCTCGGCTTGTCTGTTCAGGTTCTCGTCGGCGAAAACCTGGAGGCTGTTCAGCGATCTGACGTCGTTATCTTATGGTACGCCCATCGCTTTGTTGTGTTTCCATGACACATACCTGGATAGCTGTAAACCCCACCAGGCGCAAGCCATACTTGAGCAGGATGGGATGAAGGAAGCCCTCCGAGGAAAGCTGCTAATCAGTATCCTTGCTGGGGTTACTATTTCCCAGCTTATTGCCTGGGTCCCCCAAACCACAAAGGTCGTCAGGGCTATGCCCAATACACCCTGTCGGGTGCGCCGATGCCTCGTTCATCCTCCCTCGGCCTAAGAAACCTCTTGTAGATTCGAGAAGGCATGACGGTCGTCAGCCCCTTGCCCATCCTGCAGCATAGCGAAGAAACGGAGCTCTACCGCTCCATCATTCTCAAGATATTCTCATCTATCGGCCGTTGTCGGTTTCTAGAAGAAAAACATTTTGATGCCTGTACGGCTCTCTCCGGCTCAGGCCCCGCCTTCGCATGTATCTTCCTCGAAGCTATGACAGACGGCGGTGTCATGATGGGTCTGCCAAGAGCTGAAGCACTAGAGTTGGCCGCTCAGAGTAAGTTGCTGGTTGTGACTAGATGCGGGAGAAATTTACATGCACTGCAGCTTTACAGGGGGCTGCCCGGATGTCTTTGCAGGCCGGCGCACATCCCGCTCAGATCAAAGATTCGGTAACAAGTAAGTGATTTGTTCCTCTGGAGTGCCACCGCCACTAACATCCTTGGTAGCTCCGGGAGGATGTACTATTGCAGGGTTGTTGGCAATGGAAGATGGTAAAGTCCGGTCTACGATTGCACGAGCAATCCAGATCGCAACGGAGCGCGCCAGTGAACTCGGTCAACCAACAAAAAAATAGCTTGTAACCTTTGATCGTTACAGGCATGCGACAAAAATCTACGTAGATGTATCCCATCTTGCTTTCGAACCCGCATGACATGTATCGCGGGGCCCGACATATGTCGTGGGTAGCGAAAACGATACTATATCACCATACTACTCTTGCTCCCGTAAAATGAGGGCGGTCGTGTGGGTCGTACAACGCCGCCCAGAGTGTTGGAGAGCGGCCTACAGTGAACGGACAGGGTGAAAAAGTCAAAGATCATGCACTTAGAAGACATAGTACTGTGATATGCGTGTAACATGACGGCCATGGTCGCGTAGAGAATGTACATACCTACTGCAAGCGACCAGCACGCACGCTGAAAGCATTAAATACGAGAAACATGTTTCCTGCATGTGAACCTCACTGCTTTGAAGCTCGATGGCTGACCACTAACGGCAAGCTAGCGGGGCAAAAATAATAACAGGCATAGTCAAAAGGTTGACCCCTCTCGATATTGCTCCAAAGAATGGGCGCCACCCCGTGTGATGATAGTGCGGTGAGACGCCAAAGTGAAAGAGCATTTTCTTGCGGTCACACGGGCGACAGAAGGGAATAACAAAATTGCAGAGGGTAATATACACTGCCAACCTGGGGGATCAGTTAATGTGCGATGCAGGAACGACCATCGAATCCACGTACATATAATATCGGGTCACCGATCTAAAAAGATAGTAAAAGTACATTAACATGATGAATTCCAAGTCAGTCAGGGGTACTCACAGAATTCATGAGTGTCGTCTGCTCGTTTGACCGTTTGCTGGTGGAAAAAAAAAAGGTGTGAATTTAAATGGTCTAAAAACGGCCAAACAAGGGCAAATAACGCACTTTCCACGCCTCCTCGAAGTCAACAGGAAGAATCACATAACGATTCTTGCGCACAGCTGAATGAAAAATGAGACCGAGATAATACGAAAAGGAAGGGTATGAGCATACCTTGTAGACCAGCGGCTTGCGAAATGGAAGCAATTTCTGCCGAAGATAATCGATCAGGTCTCGACACATCTAGCAAAAGAACGCTCATCAGTTCATAGAGAAATCCAAGCTTAATGAATACGTGCAATCCTCGAGGTCGACATCAGGCCCGAGGTTCATTTTGCTAGTAACAGTCTGGAAAATTAGCCGCTTCTCACGTCGTGACGGGAGTGGGAACTCGATCTTGCGGTCGAGACGGCCAGGTCGGAGGAGGGCAGGATCAAGAGTGTCCGCACGGTTGGTGGCCATGATAACCTTCGGTACAGTGTAACTCGCCATATCAGAAATATCAGAGGAAATGCGTACCTTGACATTGCTACCTTGGTCAAAGCCGTCCATTTGATTCAGCAGCTCTAACAAAATACGCTGAACCTCTCGATCTGCACCAGTCTGGGCATCAAATCGTTTAGTAGCAATTGCGTCGATCTCGTCTATGAAGATGATGGCAGGCGCATTTTCACGTGCAAGCCGGAAAACGTCGCGGACCATACGAGGACCTTCACCAAGGTACTTTTGCACGAACTCGCTGCCGACTACGCGAATGAATGAAGCAGTCGTATGGTGGGCAACAGCCTTTACGAGCATGGTCTTCCCGGTGCCTGTATTAATAATAAGTAACGTAGATGTAACTAATGTGTGTGTGACATATACCTGGTGGGCCATACAATAAGACACCGCGTGGGGGGTCAATACCAATCTTCTTGTAGAGCTCGAAGTGAGTGAGAGGCAATTCAACCGCCTCTCTGATTTCCTGCTTCTGTGAGTCCATTCCACCAACGTCCGAATACGTGACGTCTGGCTTCTCTTCTTTCGTGAGCATAGCGATAGAAGAGTCGGCTTCTGGAGGTAATATGTCGACGAGGGCATTGGAATGACGATGAAGAGCGACGGAAGATGAAGGCTTTAACAGTTCCCTATCCAATGTTGACAATATCCTCACGACATAATTCGAACCGGTGGTTGAGCCCACAATGCCAGTTTGCTGGTCGATTGCCTCCAGGAACTGCCCAATGACGAGAGGTACAGATTTGATGCGTTTGACTTCTTCCTGAGCACGAATAAGTTCGCGCTTAAGGTTGGCCTGCTCGTCCTTAATGTAGCTTTCCTGTATGTCGAGCAGTTCGAGGTGACGCGAGAGTTTCTTGTACTTAGTATAGAGGTCCTCTTCCTGCAGTTCCTTGTAAAATGCAGACTTCTCGGTCACGACCGATTCGAAAGTCGGCTCCTGAAGATATTTTGCATCTGAGCCAGTCAGCGGACGATTGAGGATACTCACTTCCTTTTGAATTTCTTTTCCGATGTCCTCCATGATGGTGATATCTGCTGAGAAGCTACGCGTGCAATGACGCGTTCATCTACGTGATGAGAACTACCTGCCATTTTGGATCCCACCGCCCGACCTTCTTGGTGAGCGGTTGACACTCACAGCGAGCACGGCCATGGCCCACGTCGTCGCACCCCTCGACCAGCCCTCGAACTACAAGGACTCGCAAAGCAGGTTGGAGAGGTCCAAGCAGCAAGAATTGCTCTCCAAATCGACTACCCTATATGTGCGGTCACATACCCTGAACGTTGCCTCCGCTTTGCTGACACCCACCTACTAGATCGGTAATTTGAGTTTCTATACAACGGAAGAACAAATATATGAGTTATTCAGTAAGTGTGCTAGCCCGGAGGATGGCGGTGGAATCAAGCGTATTATCATGGGGCTCGACCGAAATACCCGGTGCGTCTACTTCACCGTTTCACTTTCGTCTACTCATGTCTTTCGATTCGTGAAGGACCCCATGCGGATTCTGCTTTGTAGAATATTATACACATGCTGAGGCGCTCGCAAGCATGAAGCACGTCAGCGGTACAAAGCTCGATGAACGTATCATTCGTTGTGACCTTGACTTGGGTTATAAGGAGGGACGACAATTCGGTCGGGGAAAAAGTGGTGGTCAGGTTCGAGACGAGCACAGGCAAGATTACGATCCCGGCCGCGGAGGGTGGGGTGCTCAGGCGCAGCTAGAGCGAAGGAGAGAAGTCGAAGAGCGCTACGCCGACGCACAAGATGGTCCTGGCGCCGTTGCTGGTGGAGGTGGAGACTGGAAAGAGACCGAAGCCAAACCGAGTCTTAAACGTGCTCGTTCTCCAGAGGACGAAGGAGACGAAGCCAGATTGGTCTGTGGAGTGTTTTCAGTCTTTCTTTCCTTCGCTGACTGTTTATTCTCATTCGTTTCAGGCTCAACGCTCACGGCTTGAGGACCCTGAAGCCGAGAGAATGTAAAACGGTATTTTTAATTCTATGCTCTACTTTATGCAGTGTAATGTCTAGTGCAGACCATGTCGACTATGCATAGTATTGTCTCCGGAAAATGCGCCAGCGCCGGTCATCGAATTACACGGGCTCGTATCTGGAACTTCGTTGCGAACCTGTCGGGCTTGAACAACGTCTGGTGAATCCGGCCGACTAGATGGTATGAATCTGATAAGGACGGAGTCCGAATCAAGTATCTCGAATAGAGAGAAAATTCGTTTCGTTGTCTTCGGAACACTAAACGACACCAAGGAGAAGAAAGCTGCCAGAGTTACTTACAGCTGAACCTTGTAGATTTCAGGCTTATCCCCCAACATATCAATTTTATTGCGCTCCAGGAAGTCCTTCACGCACTCCACCGAGGCTTTTGGGGGGAAGCCCCATGCACAGACTTGCCTGCCGTTGCTCATTGCACCGGAAGAAGTGAGGCTGGGAAAGGACCCTCGTTCAAGAGCCGCTTTGCGTCCTTTGACACCTCTCAGGTTTCCAATTATCGGAGGCTCAAGGCATGGGGCGACTGTGGCGGAATGACCTCCGATACTCACATCTGTGAGCTTGGCCATGTTCATTTGCAAGAAATCGGGATTTGAAAGTGTAATGTACGCTTTGCGCGTTGGCAAGAATCGGAAGAGTTGCAATTGAACTAGTCTGGCTGTTAATATAAAAGACGCGTACTGTGTAGGCGAGAGTCTTGCCGTTTTCAACACCAACAACTCGCAAGCGTCTTACAGCCCTCTCGATGTCGGCGGAGAGGGCTGTCCGGGGTAGGTTCTCCAATTGAATGTGTCGTTTAGTCTCGGCTGTCATGCACATTCTTGAAGTTCAGATTCGTCGTTCTAGCCTATCATGGATGAAAAGGCTTACTGGTGAGCATTTTGTCTCCCGCTGGCCTAGCCGCTTGACATGCTGTTCTCGCTCTTGACATCCTCGACTAGGATGGACGAAGTAACTTCCAACGTCCTTGAAGCTTGAAGCTTGATTAATGATTACTGGCCGTGGCAATGTTACTGTGTCTTATGGTCATGTGACTATTTGTATCACATTGTCTCTAGCGACTCTACCGCGATGTCCTCGAGGTCTGACCACTGGAGACGGGAACGGAGCTGGGAACGAGAAGACAGGGACCACGACCGCGAAAGAGACAAGGATAGGGACAAAGATCGCTATCCAAAGAGCACAAGGGCAGGGGGACATCGCGACACTGGCCGTAGACGGGATAGCCGTTCAAGAAGTCCCCGCAGAGGTATGTTGGCTCCAGACCGATAATTTTAGTATGATAATATCTCATTGTTTGGAAGGCAGGGATAGGCACGACAGGGACAGGGATTATAAAAACTCACGAAGAGACAACAAACGTGATTATGACCGTGATCGAGACGACCGCAGATTTGAGAGAAAGGAGGACAGAAGGATCGAAAAAAGGTTGGAGAGAAAGGGTGAACGGCGCGACCATTACACCACAGAACGTATGCCCCCCAAAGCCAAGGACATTCCAGGCAAGGACCTTCCTCAACCAAGCGAATCCCCACGCCAGCAAGATGCACATTCTGATATTCGGTCTGCATCTCGGACACAGTCCCCGAAACGTGAGTCACGTTTCACTTCCTATTGATGGCCGTTCAGTTTGATATGCTAGACGACATTCTTGTACCATCTTTCTCCCGACCAGCTCAAGATCCCGATACCCTTGCAGAAGAGGGCGAAGAGATGGATATCACTGCTGCTGAAGACGAATCTATGATGGCCACTATGGGTCTCGCGGGCTTTGGCTCCACCAAAGTACGGACTCCGTACTTTTCCTTCCCAGTTGCTGACGGTGTAACAATAGGGCAAGCATGTCGACGGAAACCAAGATGGAGGGGTGAACATCAAGAAAATACGAACCTGGCGTCAATACATGAACCGGTGCGGCCTACATTCAAATGATGATTTGCTGTATCTGACCTATGCCATGGTAGACGTGGTGGGTTCAACCGGTATGTTCACTTGCCATCATTCCGTCATTCGCGAGCTCACACCACGATTCAGGCCACTCGACAGAATCAAGTAATGTTTGCGCGAGCCCACACCTGCAGTCCGAGAAGATAAGTTGTGTCTTTAATATCTACGGTATGCGGTTTTTACCATGGCCATATAGTAGTTTCTTGCCCGTTCGTGCACACCTAGCATACAACTTCCATAGCGATGCAATATAGTCATTTCAAGTCAGAACCGTTGAGTGATTTGAAACAGAATATCTAACTGGAATATTCGTATCAACAATTTGCGTATTGATGTTCATACATTGCCCGCATAGGGTGAAGACACAATCATTGACACAGGTCGGGTGAGAGAAAACTACGGAACAGAGTAAAAACAAAAAGTGTGCTGAAGATGAGGGAGAGCAGGTACATGCTGTCCAACTGGATGTGCAGACGTTATACTTAGAATCCATGTAGCTTGATAGTGTTCTTTGGGATGCCCTCTTCGGTGAGGAAGTTTGCAATCTTGACCCTCTGATCGCCTTGAAGCTGAATGACTTTACCCATCTCCTCATCGTCAACCAGGTTGCCGTTGCAAGCGAATTCCTGTATGGTCTGATCAGCGGGCGCTCAAAAATCAAAGTGATAAGGGGACCTTTTTGAAGGCTTTCAGGAGTTTCTTGGGGTCGTACTCTGTGGGAAGATGTAAAGCCGCATCGCCACGAATGTAACCGCCAGAGCTCACCCTTGGGGAGACCTTGAAGTGTAGTCAAAGTCTTTCTTCCGTTCCTCTGCTGAATGCGGATGTGAAGGTAATTCTGGGTAGAGCCGACGTCCTGGTTGCCCCCGAGAGGATCGCCCTCATCAGCAAAAGGATCTGAGGAGACGCCGAGGTGAGAGAGGTGCTGGAGGCGATGTACGGGTGAGAGACCGACCGAAAGAGCTCAGGTTCTGTACGTTCATGCGACGATGACAGACAAGTAGATCTAAGGAGGATGTGGTGTCTGGCGGGTTACTGGGGGAGACGATGAGAGTGGAAGGAAAGTTGATACGCTGGCCACCCGAATTTAATGTGAAGGTTGTGCTTAGTAAGCCATATCACCAATGCGGATCCGACTGCCAAGAGACTCCCCGACTCGAAATGCTGCCCGCACGACAGAAAAAGAAACCGCCGACATTTCCTTATCTGCACAAGACCCGCGGTGAGCATGTCTCGGTGCCGGCCCCGACAAGTAACGAATGGCGCTGACTGCGCTCAGCAAAGCAGCTCAAGAACTCCTGGATCGAAGATCGCAAGATCCGAAGCAAATGGAAGGCCCAGAAGAGAAAACAGGGTCTGGCAGGTCGGGCCAGCCCGCCCGCCGAGGACACCGCCAACCATCACAGCGACGAAACCAGCGCCGATCCAGACTCAGATACACCTCGAGAGAATCCCAACAACTCACCAGCGCATAAGCAGTCTTTGCGCAACCTCAGGAAACTTGCCTATGGCTCACACCCCTCTGGCTCCCAGAAACCTGGTGCCCCTCCTCGGAAGAACGGTCCCGGCCACCCAGCCGATGAGCGAAGCAGGAAAGCTGCTCCACGGCGTGAAACAGGCCAGCCAAACATGAAACTGCGCATGAACGTGTTGCTGGAGAAGATCAAGCGTGATCTCTCATAACCATCACCACAAGGTCCGTGTTCCCCTTTGCCGACGGACTAAGTTACTTATTCGTGCCGTGTGTAGTGAACATTCCGAGAACGACACCTTCAAGCTTTATTCTCTTTATTCTCTACTTCATCCACTACCATCTTTTGTCCTTCATCCCCTCCGATCTGGTCCCCACTTCCCCTCACAAATCTGGTCTCCAGCGTCTCCAAAAATGGCCGTGGTGCGATGGTTGTCACGGACGTGATTGCCGTCGGATGATCGCTCATATGTCCCGGGCTTGGATCATCGAGCTCGTCTACGAGTCCTATCGCCCGTGGTTCCTCAGTAGACTCTATACCCGTTCCTACTGTACCGAGCGCCAGCGGTGAAGGTGGAGGGCTCCGTGACTTCGAACGTCTTGCATCATCATGCAAGAACGGGATAGGGGAAAACATTGGTGTTGCCGGCGTAGATTGTGATGTACCAGTTGGAAATGTACCCATCAAGAATCCATCCTGGGGCGATTCTACAGGGAATGCATCCCAAGTGGATGTGACCAAAAGCGATCTTTCTACCGCACGGAGGTATTTTCCGACGAACTGGTAGTGTTGCTTCGGATAGACACAAAGTTCACACACCCGCTGGATAGTAAATGGCGGGTTACTGGATCACTGTCATAGGGAGCGACCAAAAGGATGCTTTGCAACGCACTCCTCGAACTCGTGTAGCTGCTGGAAGATCCGCCGCTTCATCTCGTTGGCTTCATCTCGAGTCATACGGGTTTTGGGTATGTCATGAGGGCTCGCTTCGTTCGGTTTGCGTGGGGGAAATGGTGGTAATCGCAAATTCCCCGAGCTGTCGGGCATGCCGGTGGCAGGCTTTGCAGGTTCCGATGGCTGCGCGTCGTCGGAAAGGAATAATTCAATGTTCTACAAGGCGTATAAGCTGAACCTCTGGGAAACAAGGGTCTGGTAACATACCTCGCATATCTTGTACTTAACGATCTCTCGAAGAAGTTGCCACTCCGTGCTGTTGGGTGGTCAGTATCAACTCTCAGGACAAGAAGGGTTGACCCGCTTTGGCTCGAGAGTGTCAGTGAATGCAATATGCTCCAGAACTAACTGGTGCTCTATCGTGGTCTGTGAGCCGGGGATGCGGTCAAGTGCGTGGTATTGAGCGGTACCTGGACTCCAGTCAAAGGTTGGCGATACTAGTTCGTATGAGTGCTCGAGAGTGGATGTCATGAGACTGCTAGCACGATCGTGCTCGACCGTGACTTGGGTGGCGCAACTGATTTGCAATGGGGCCAGCTCCAGGCTTAATTAATCTCTTAAGACACGAACCTCCACCCTTCTCCACCACTGGCACCCGTGCAAATTATGAAGCCCCCCCAAATGCACTGCGGAAGCTGCAGAACATAAAGGGATAAGTGTCAACGAGAGCAACACTCCTGACGATGGCAATTCTGGGACGGCCATCACGAGTTTAACATTTTTTGGAACAGGGTATATATGAGTGTATCATGCCTATCATAAGTAACGTTTGCATGCGGGGCTCGATTTAACTATTTATACCCTTGTGTGGGGTTTAGGGTTCCACATAATCTCTCAATGTGAGGCTTCCGTGCAACATTCCGGGTATCGCCATTCATCAAGCAAGTGCCTGCGTTCTGCGGTAGTTTGCAAGGTGTCTGTACTTGATATTAATCAGCATGTTCTCTGAAAGGAATATTCCATTGACTCGTGCACAATGATGCTGGACTTTATGAGTACAGGCCAGCATTTGTGAGTTCCATGCAATCAACAACTCCGGCACTGATCCAAAATGACTTTCCAAATCGTAGAAACTACCTACTTCGCACACATCGCTCCGTTTAGCCAATATATCCTTTCTGTGCAGCCGATCCCATGATATCTCGTCTTGACTGAGAAGAAAATTTTGTGAAATGGCGTCATTTTGGGCTCAAATAAATGACACTTGGAACACTGATAATTTAAAGTCTGCAATTCACAAAATCAAGTTGAAATTCATGATGCGATTATATGGTAAAGTCGAAGATGACGAAGGGGATGGTGTAAATATCAATATCCGGTATCTAGGCACAGAGACTGTACTGCTTGCATTTACTCGCACAGTGGATCCACGAGACGCTAGCTGACGACAACTCAAGTTATAATAGCCATATGTGAAGAGTGTACCCCATGCATTTACTCGTGTTGTGAACCCGTAAGACAATGGTGGATCACAACCTGAGTTATGACAGCTATATACAAAGACTGTACCACCTGTGTATATCCGCCCGATGACTCTATGAGGTGCTAGTCGATCATAACTCAAGTGATAGCAGCCATCTACGAAAACTATACCTCATGAGTTTATGTGCGTTGCAAATCCGTAAGGCATTAGTTGATCACAACCTGAGTTACCATAGCTATATACAAAGATTGTACCGCCTGTGTATATTCGCCCAGTGAGTCCATGAGATACTAGTCGATCCCGACTGCAGTTATAATAGTTATCTACAAAGATTGTACCTCCTGTATTTAACCGCGGTGTGAATCTACAAAGCACTTGTCGACCACAACTCAAGTCATAATAGCTGTGCACGAAGACTGTATTGCCTATGTCTGCTCGCCGTGTGTATCTACAGGTCACTTGTTGATCGCTGCTCAAGTTATAAAGCGTTCGGCTAACATATTCAACATTTAGTGCCACGATACACTAGAGGAACGAAGGCTTAAGTTCTACCAGGAAAACGTTTTTACACTAAGTCAGGACATTTGCGATACCGGGCGTAACTGACATTTCCCGCTACCAAGTCAGACTATAGAAAAATGGATCTCAGTTGCCAAAAAGCGAACAAGCTGGAATGGTCACTGGTAGCTTGGCACATGCCTTCATATTTAGCAGGACGATATGCATCTAGAGATGTACAGGCATATAATAGCGTTTTGGTGCATTAAAATATCATCCGAGTTACAAGATATACACTAAAACTATTAAACCTTGTAAATGTTACCCCATCCTGTACGACGCCATTCATATTCACGTGGAGAGTAGAATCCCTGCATGACCCCTACCCCTTGCCGAATGCGACAACGCCACGGACAACTTGTCCTTGTTGCGTGGGCGATACGTGGACATATTGGTACGACCAAACACCTTACTGCGGGAGGAAATAAACGAGTGACCAGCAAGAAAGTAGAGGGTACAGTACATATTCCACCACAATAAAAGATCTTCGATAAATTTCTTGTCTTCTGGGGTTTCGGCATCCTCAAAGAAGCTAATGATATTGTAATAGAACTCGTCGTAACGGAACTCGCCATCTATGATTCGCCAACTTCCGCAGCTTGAAAGAGCGAACCGAAGCTAAGATGCATGCATATAGTAAGCTGCAATTCTAATGCAAAATGACAGACAATACCTGAACAGCGATGTACGCGATTGCGCGGCAGCTGACAGACTTCATTCCAAGCAGAGACGCAATGTGAGAACGGGTACGACGTTCATCTAGCTTCTGAGACCTCCTCAATTGATGCACTTGCTCATGCCCAATGTCCGTCTTAAGTGCTGAGCTAGGGGAAGTGAATACATGTTTAAAGGCCTGGTAATTTTTCTATTAGACATGTTCAACAACATGTACTTTCACCTACCTTTAATAACAGGGCGTTCTTGAATAATCCTTTGGTTGGGTCTTGTGGGTCATACCTTTCGCCTTCATATAAAAACATAGGCCAAGAATCCGCGGTGGCGAGGTAGTCAGGATGAAAGCTTCGGATAGCCGTTCGATGCCTAAAGTGATAATACTTAGCCAATAATAATAATAATAATGAATGTATCTCGAAGTTCCTTACTGGTCATTGGTCCAAGTATAATCTACCGGACAGAGCAAACGTCCGGTGACTTCATGATCGAAACCACGCCCGGTTTTTTCATCGAGCTCAAGACCCCGCGCAGCTTCAGGGTTGGCATTCACGAGCCAATGAATGACTGCGCGTTTGAGGCTCGCAGCATCATCGCCACGAGCCGAATCTGCGCCTTTATTGAGCTAGGACAGTATGAGTTATCTGCTATATATCGTAGCGAGGAATATACCTCCTTATAAACGTCTGAGAGTTGGTAGGAGGTCTCCGCGGAAAGCATCCGCACCAACCCCGGCTGCCAACGCAAAAGTTCCTTGTAGTTGCCATACAATCGATCCGCCTCGAAACTCACAACATGATTAGTTCGATGGCGACAAGACTAACAATGGGCTTACTCTTCCGCCGATGGAGACTCGAGACCATCTTCTAAGCACATACGCCTATCTGCTTCAGTTACAAGGTCTTCGACCCGGTCCGTGAGAGACACGAGACGTCGAATGCAGCGGCCCGCCACAAGAAAACTGTCACTGTGAGACATTAGAGTACACTTGGAGGCTTCCGCGTGAACGGTACTCACTTAGGTTTACGCTTTGTACGTTGGCTGTTAATCTGTTCAATCTGTCCCTCAAGCTCTGAGATGCGTCGTTTGCAGCTAGCGACGAGGTCGGCCGGTGAACTGTCAGATGAAGCAGGGGTCTGAGCTGCCATTAGAGAAAAGGAGCCCAAGGAGGCTACGACTGGGTTGCGATGGTCTGGGGGGCGTAGCAAGAGCTGCGGCGGGTGGGGAAATGTTCGAATCGCTCTGGCACGGCTCTGGTATAAATACAGCGCTTCTTAGCCTAATGCGGAAACCTCAAGCCTGGCCAAATCGATGTATTTAAAAGGATCTCGGTCATTATTTCAATGGAACTCGGAGCGCCAAGGTGCACCCGGAGCATGCAAAGTTCTCCAGTACGTATGCCCACGATTAGACAGGAGATCCGCTGTATTGACAGATATTGTCCGGTTCACTCACTGAGGGTCAATATAACGATTAGAACTTAGTAATTTACGGTATCAGGGCCAGTCGCCGATCAACTGTCTTCATCTTCAGCCACACGTGTCGTATGCTAACACCGGCAAGCCCCTTGCTCTGTTCTTCCGAGTTCAAACGTTGAGGATAGTAGTACTAGTGAAGTAGCTGGCCAAGAAACTGGCATAGGAAGCATGGAAATAGTGAATTACATCGCACAAGTATTTGAAACAACTTGTCGCCAGCTCACTGGTTGCTCGATGAATAGCCGGCTAGCTTGGTCCATTCAATCTCAGGTGGTACAGGGTTATAGATATTCGATCCCGTACAGCGGAAAGGTATATCATGAAGTAAAATTAGAAAAACGGAGGTTCAGATATATTATTATATTATATTATATTATTATTTTGACCGCCATTCGTGCAATCTCAGATATGAAGCCAAGTACTTCTGGCACGAAGGCTTGATTAGCTTGACTATACCTTCTTCAAACTCAGGAAGTGAATCATGTTCACCGGTACCATCCTCTACGACATCGACATAGCGACGTCGTGTCCCAACCTACCGTACCCTACCATTCCAAACTTTTTGGAACATCTTGACAACAAATATCCGGGGTATCGCTGGAAGGAATGGTTTCTCGGACCGTTGAGACTGATGGGGGTCGAGACTCTTGATGACATGTGCATCATCTCACCGGAGCTGTTGCACACTTTTTTTCGTCTTCCCCCCATCCTCGTGATGGATTTTTATTCCCATGTGGTGATGGCTATGGAAGTGGTTCACGCCAGTTACAGTGGCAATGCTGTTTGCCAGGTTTGCCAGGTTGGTCACCATACGGTACGTTGAGACTCGGAGGCAGGTCGGAAGTGCTATCAGACTAACTTGGATGCTATGACAGGGAACATCCCCGGAGGCGGAGCATACCTAAGCCAATAATGTCGAGATGTGTAGCTCGAGGGTACAGGTCAAGTTGACGAGATAGCTGGCGAACTTTGTTAATGTCAATTCTATTTTCCGCGTACTCGCGGATAGTAGGGTGTCTCCCCGAAACCTATCCATCTGCCAGTGGTGCAATCATATCGACCAGGTCATCTGAAATACCACAGGATTTGATCACAACATTATACAATGATAAGTTGAACAGACACACGTGCTCTTTGAAAGCGACCGATGTGCGATCCGTAGCATCAGTTTGTTCGTGTCCGGACAGTCGTGGAAGGTTTCATGCGGGAGAGAGAATACATTCGCCAGAAAGCATCTCCACAAGGTATACCGATCAAGAGGGATGCCGGCGCGTTCAATTGGTGCAGAGCTAAGGTAGTCGGAGAAGAATTCCTGTGACTAATGCTGATACTGGCCTATAAATTAAGGCGAATCGGCTTCTGCAAAACACTCAAATGTTACTCACGGCATGGGGTTAGAACCGCCATGACCGAAAATGCCGCTGTACGGACAATGGGCGATGAGCCCTCCATCGGAAACAAAAGTAAAAAATAGCTTACCAACCGTTAGAAGCAGTAAGACTTAGTCTATACTTGATTTTCGGTGTAAATAGCAGTCACATAAGCAC
>JBBPKG010000017.1:63117-106212 GCA_038089115.1 Fistulinella cinereoalba | reverse complement strand
GGGGGGGGGGGGGGGGGGGGGGGGGGGGGGGGGCGGGGGACGTCCACGTCGCTGGCGTCGTCCGTCTCCGAGCCAAAGTCGATCTCGATCTCGTCCGGCTGCGAGTCTCGGCGGGAGAAGAACGCCTGTGCGCGCAGCGGGGTCGTGACGGCGCGGGGCGAGCGGGCCGGCGAGGAGAGCGGGACCGAACGCTGCGACGCGGTCTCGTCGTCGTCGTTGTCCGCGCCGTCCGGGCCGCCGACGATCGCGCTGGGCTCGTGTGTTGACATGGTGGTCGGGAGGGAGCACCGCCACCGCTCTTATTATCAGACACAGCCCAGGTTTCCCGAGGGACCGTCCCGCCATGCTCGCCGTGCTCCTCCTCCCCGCCCTCGCCCTCGCCGCACCCCTCGCCCTCGACCCCCCCAAGGCCGAGCTCGGCTGGGTCGATCCCCGCATCCTCGGCGGCAAGTTCATCGACGTACGCGCGCGCTCTCCCACCCGCCCCCGCTGACCGCCCCAGTTCACCACGCCCAGATACGGAGAGCCCCTCAACATCATCATATCCAACCAGTCCGATCCCTTCGTCCTCACTGAAGACGGCTTCCGCTGGTACTACAAGTAGGCAGTCCCACCGTTGGCCCTCTCCCATGCGCTCACATGCACGAGGTCCCTGGGCTTCTCCGAGGAATGCTTCGGGCTGCATTACGGCCACGTGCACAAGGCCGATCTCGGCGACGGAGACGGCAGGAAGTCTGAGCACATCCTGGCCCGCCAGCACTACTTCCCCCGCTGGGGAACCTGTTGGGAATCCCTCGTCGGTGTGTCGCGACCCTTGTCCCTGGCTGGCGTATGAACATTCCTTCCAGGGGGCAATCATTTCCGCGCTTGGAAACAAAACGGGACGGTGGCCGATACCGGCGCATGGTTCCTTGGGTGCGTCCAAAGAACCTTTTGCGAACGCCCGCTCATTTAAATATTCAGAGCATCGAAGGAGCAGGTCCGCCCAGCACAGTTTAGGTACCCCCATCTCCGCTTTCTGACGTCTTCCATTCAGGATTACATCAACCACCACATGATCGTCCCCAACGGATATAATATCGGCCGTGACTTGCTGGTCAAGTCCGCCGAAGCTGGCACCTCGTGGAAAGGCATCTCTTGGGACGCCGACGTAGAATGGCGCGAGGGTCTTCTCGAGCCGGGCTACAAAGGTATTTGGGTAGCATATTGCCCGTCGCGTACTCACATCCCGTAGGAATCAACCATGCCATCGCACAAGATGGCCGTATCGCCATCTTGACCGTCCGTCGTGTCGAACGGTCCGGTTGGCCGTTTAATTGGCTCTGTACTATTTTCAACATCTTGGAAAGATGCCCCAAACTATGGTTCTGACGGTGTATACCATTGTAGTCTCACTATTTGTTTCCCCTAGATTACCCGTCGTTGTGTATACCTTGTCCAGTGGGCCGCAGTGTTGTTTGCTATTATCTATTGCGCATATGTATGACATCGACAGACACTATGCCTTGTACGATTTTTATAAATACGACGAGCAGTCTTGAGGACAACCTGGCCAATTGAGCAGACATCGGCCAGGCAAGGCGTCGACAAACCACGCCAGTCGACATGTCGGTTGTCCATTAGGAGTACAAAAAACGTTGTTACAAATCAGTACAAAGAACAGCACGAAAGCACAAGCGTACAGACAATCCAATGTAAAAGATACTCGACCCGGCTCAGCCCGAGCACATCACGCACGCCTCCTTGTTCTCAAGAGAACACTGTAACCGGGCTTCCTCTGCTTCGCGGTCCCTCTGACGTTGCACAGCCGCAGCATACTCGGGATCAATCTCCTCGTTCCCTGTCGAGGCGGAGCTTGAAGAGGCGCCTAGCGACGAGCTAGAGGGGGCAGGGCCAGGGGCAGTTGTCCCGGCACTTCGTACCGGAGAAGGCGATGCTGAAGGGGTCGGTATGCTGTTGCCGGCTCGTTCTGGTCCCCGTGCCTTGTTGGACGTCTCTAGCACTTTTGCCGCCTTGAGCGTGCTTTGGTCGATCGTGAATTGAATAGCCTGTGCAGCGGGCCGCGTGCGGAGGTAATACATTCCAGTCTTCAGCCCCTTCTTCCATCCGTAGAAATGCATACTCGTCAGTTGGCCCAAAGTGGGCGCTTGCAAGTGGATGTTCAGGCTCTGGCTTTGACATATATATGCCCCACGATCAGCTGCCATGTCGATCACTTTCTTCTGGCTGATCTCCCAAACAGTCTTGTAGATCGCTTTCACGTCGTCCGGGATGCTAGGAATATTGGCCACCGAACCATTATGCGCGATGATCATGTTCTTCATAGTGTCGTTCCAAAGGCCGCGTTCAACGAGCTCCCTAAGCAGCCACGGGCAAACGATCTGGAATTCGCCGGCGAGAACACGACGGGTATAAATGTTACTGTGCGTCTGTTAGCCACGACACCGATACTCATGGCGACACGCGCACCTAGTATACGGCTCAAAGCATTCATTAAAGCCCAGAATCTGACTTGTCGAGGCCGTAGGCATGGGAGCGAGCAGGAGAGAATTTCTCAAACCGTGTTGTACAATCTTTTCTTTCAATGACGTCCAGTCCCAAAGATCGGTAGGCACAACCCCCCAGAGGTCGTACTGGAGTTGACCTTGGTCCGCAGGGCTCCCGCGGAAAGTCTCGTAGGGACCTTCTTTTGCCGCCAGCTCACAGCTCGCCTCGAGAGCTGCGTGATAGATGGTTTCAAAGATCTTCAAGTTCAGCTCCCTCGCTTCCGGCGAGTCAAAAGGGAGGCGGAGGATCATGAATGCGTCGGCCAGTCCCTGAACTCCAACGCCTATGGGGCGATGACGCATGTTAGATCTACGCGCCTCGGGGACTGAGTAGTAATTGACTTCGATAATGCGGTTGAGGTTGTATGTGACAACCTTCGTAATGTCGTGGAGCTTATGGAAATCATATTGGCCATTTGTGATGAAGCTAGGGAGGGCGAGAGATGCAAGGTTGCACACGGCTACTTCATCAGGGGAAGAATATTCGATGATCTCCGTGCACAAGTTAGATGACTTGATCGTGCCGAGGTTCTGTTGATTGGATTTTCCTAAATAGGATGTAAGCCAGTAAATTCACGCGATCAAGATATACGAACGATTAGCAGAGTCCTTGTACACCATGAAGGGCCCCCCAGTCTCGATTTGGGCTTCGAGGACAGCGTACCAAAGTTTCTGGGCCGGAATGGTCCTACGTGCGCGGCCCTCTTTTTCATACTTTTCGTACAGGGCCTCGAACTCTTCACCCCAGCAGTCAGCCATACCAGGTGCTTCATTAGGACAAAAGAGAGACCAATCTCCATTCTCCTCAACACGCTTCATGCTAGAAGAATGATTCAAGTAAGCACGTGGTGCAAGGGGCAAATACCGCACAAAAGATCGGGAATCCAAAGCGCGTAGAAGAGGTCACGAGCGCGAGCTTCCTCCTTGCCGTGGTTCTTTCTAAGATCGATGAAATCAAATATATCGTTGTGCCAAGGCTCCAAATAGATTGCAAAAGCGCCAGGGCGCTTGTTGCCCCCTTGGTCAACGTATCGGGCAGTGGCATCATATGCACGAAGCATTGGTACGATGCCATTTGAATACCCATTCGTGCCCGCTATATACGATCTGCAGGAGAGCAGGTTCAATCTAATCAACGGAAGACAGAGCACACACGTACCCCGTGGCTCGGATGCAATGGATACTCAAACCAATACCTCCTGCAGTCTTGCTGATCATCGCACACGTTTTGAGAGTATCATAAATGCCCTCGATCGAATCCTCTTTCATGCAAACAAGGAAACAAGAACTAAGTTGTGCATGTGGAGTGCCAGCATTGAAGAGCGTGGGCGACGCGTGCGTGAAGTATCGCTCAGACATCAAATTGTACGTCTCCAGTACGCGGTCAATGTTTTCACCGTGAATGCCGACAGCCACCCGCATGATCATGTGCTGAGGGCGCTCTGCAACACGACCATTGATTCTGAGCAGGTAAGACCTTTCAAGCGTTTTGAAGCCGAAGCTGTACAAACTAGTTAAAGGCGAAATTTCAGCGTAATGTAAGCTTACTAATTGTAGTTGAAGTCGCGGTCATAAATGATCGCAGAGTCCAGGGTCGCAGCATGTTTCTGCACGATGTCGTATGTCTCTTCGGAGATCATACCAGCTGGTCGACCATTCTTTGGGTTAACTGCGAAATTGTCAGGAAAACGGTCTGCTAAGCATCGAAACGACTTACTATACTCATATAGATCCTTGATTACTGCGGAGAAATTCTTTTTGGTTTCCTTGTGCAGGTTGGAGATCGCAATACGTGCTGCGAGGATAGCATAATCTGGGTGTTTTGTAGTGAGGTATGCAGCAGTTTCTGCGGCAAGGTTCTGGTGCGACGTGAGTATACGTAGATTGTGGCACCCATAGGAACTGACGTCAAGCTCCACTGTGGTCACGCCTTGGTACACGCCAGCGATAACTTTTTTGGTCACCCTGAACGCGATGAATAGTTGAAATGACTATCTGGATGATACATACTCGATGGGGTCGACGTAGTCCTTATCGAGACCATAGCAGAGTTTATTTATCCTCGCCGTGATCTGTTGCCAAAGTCAGGGAATTCATCGCGTCGCGTAATGGGTGCGATCGACGCACCTTATCAAACTGCACGTTCTCCTTACGCCTACGCCGGTGCGTGAATCCCACGTGTCACGCGATGATCAAGGTAACGTACCCGTCTAGATGGCGACGACGCGCTAGGGTCAGTATTGGTTAACAAAGGGGCGTAACAAACACAAACCTCTCTTAAAGACATAGGCCATGGGTGATGTGATAACGTGGTTGTAGTAGACCAAGTAGGGTGATGGAGCAGACAAGGTGGAGAGACGCGTCAGGAAGAATTTAAATGGAGGCTCGCGTGTGACTATCAGTCACAGGACACGCTAATCAACATGTCACACCGCGTCGCGCCGAGTCACGTTCGTTGCTGTAGCCACGGCATCAGGGATGCCCAACGCCCCTCTGATCCACACGGGAGACCCAGCCTACGCGTCGCCCGTAATCCGTGCCCCGTCTCCTGCAAGCTCTGTGGCCACAGCGTATGGCCCAGACGAAACCAGTCAGTCTGATACAGAGTTGAGTCCGGAAGCGTTCGAACATAAATGGTCCTCAAAACTCAAGTTGGATGAACCACGGATCGAGGAAGAGCTCATGTCATTCCCTGCGTTGATCGAACCTCTGCCGGAGGATCAGGCAGACGAGAAATGTGGGTGGGTCACGCATCAACATACTCGGCAAAAGCTTACTTTACACAGTGCTTCTTGACATGATTCTGCGGGGCTTGAGAGCTCGGATACAACATTTAGACGAGGAGGAGAATCTTCGGCAGATACTCATGCGAGGATCACAGATCGGCTTAGAGCCATCCCCGTCGGACACCAGCATCGACAATCTGATGCGTAGCATGGTGTCCATGTCGACAGTGGATACCTATCAGGTTTCGGATGGTCCTTGGAAAGGAGAATCCCGTGACATTGCAAACGATTCGTTTCATTACGAGGATACAATTGTTAAGGGAAAGCAAAAGATGTAGCTTGATCGAACGTGTACTCGACTCGAACTCGGACTGAAGAACTTTACATGTGCATGTGTTAGGTGTTGACTCGTTGCATTTACAGCGAACTCACGGTAATGCTTTAGCGGCTGTAGGAGGTCCGGGTTACATTGATCAGGGAATTCCATGACGCACCGCTGCGAAGACAACTAATATCTGGTATAACTACATTGCAGGTACATGACGGTCGTCTTGACTGCAGGACAATTGCAAAGTGGGTAGCATGACGAAGCACCAGTATCATTCTTCATTGAAGCTGAAGCAAATATACTACCGAGCCGGTTACAGGTGCGGACTGGCACAGGCTCAGGCTGGAAGTCTCTGCGACATCTTTACAACGTGGGCAGTTGGTCATATGAATTGACTCGTATTCCATAGTAAAATACCGTGTCGGGAGGTTACAATTGACCAGGTCCGTTACTCTGAGCAACCGGCGATTTAGTCTGCCATACTAGTCCAAAGTCAGCGCGGCGGAAATCGATGTGCTACATGTTTGTGGCTGTGCAGCTCAGCTTTCCTTGAACGAGTCGCGTCGTCGCCGATGGCGTCGAACGCGGTGCGTGCCCAGGTTGCCGCGAAATGGCAAGAGTCGTTTACCCGCGTGAACCGCGCCGAACCAGGAATATCGGGTCTCATGGACTTCAGCCATGTACACATTTTGCTTCAGACTGCTCACACGCTCATCGAGTTCGAGTAGGCTTGGGCTCTGGCGACAACATTCCTGAAGCCATGCAACTTGAATAACCCAATTTCTCGGCCTCGGTATGGTGAAGTAGTCTCTTTGTCTTGACTTTCCATCGAGGTATCGAGCCAGTGTTCCGATAGACATGCGCCAGGTCAGAGAGGCCTTTGATATCATCAACAAGTGCAGACGATTACCGGTCATACTCGAGGTCTTTCTTGGTCCGATCCTTGCTCCAATCTTTACTTTACAAAAAAAAACTGATCATCTCGACAGAGGACTTACACAAAAGTCAACACTTGATCGCGCGAGAGGTTGAAGTGTACATGAATCTTTATGAGGTAGAGCGTTGCTTGATCATCTCATTTGTTACTCACGTGGTTTTAGTCGAATTCGGACCCAGAAACAGTGAGAGCCCTTATTTTCCGACTGGTCGAATGGCATAACGCTTGGAAACCAAGTGCTGAGTTGGTTCTCCAAGTTCTTTTCCCGTATTTCGTTATTATTATTCCACAGGCTCGGTCAGACTATTACATCCGCATACACGCTTGCATTTCAAACCCACCTATTCTCCATTCTCCCTGCTTCGTTTGCACGAGGGGTCAAGGCGCTCGTCGCCACGACGCTTGTCAAGACGGTGTCACAGCCATCCGACCAGCAAGACCGCCGCCTCTGGCAGGCTTTTGACACCCTGAGCCTCATAGAACGTTACGAAACATTAATCGCTAGCGTAGGATATGAATGCATTGAAGCTCACGTGCTGCAAACCTGTGCGGACGAATGGGAGACACCAATGTTGGCAGATCTCCGTGCTTGGATGATCAACAAAATAATGCCATGGATAGTATGGCCATTTGCTAGAGGAGCAACGAATGGTACTGTGTATCTTCTCTTTGGTACTTATTACTCATCTTTGGAAGCCGACGAGGCAAAAACAATGATGCAAGGCGTAGGTTCAAGGTTCGACTTTCATATGTATAAAACTCTTTGTGATTTGCGGTACGCGAATAGTCGCTAGTTTGTGCTAACTTAATCGATCCCCTTGTAGCACACGTGAGATCTTCGACATTATCGTAGACTTCCCCGATTCCACTGGCGCTCTTCAAGACCTCAAGGTAATCTTGGTACCTTGTCATATTTTCAAATCTGAATGTTGTGAGTATAGGAATGTTTGCAGAGAGTTGACCAACGCGCAGAATTAATCCAATCTATTCGACAAGCGTCAGTCCCGCAGAAATAATACCTTATTTCGACTGACGGGTCCCCTAGGAATAACAAGCGCTTGCTTCATCCGGGAGCGGACACGAAAGATATTCTTCTATCCTATGTTTCGACAATCAAGTGCTTGAGGATTATAGATCCTCAAGGTGTTCTCTTATTCAAGGTAGCAGATCCGATACGTCGGTATCTCCGGTAATATCATTGATATACTCCATTGTTACTGTTGATGTCATTCAAAGAGACCGACCAGATGCCATCAGGTGTATCGTCGCCAGCTTAGTTGGTGATGGTGAAAGCGGTGACTCCTTGGTAGACGACAATGAACCCATACAACCGCTTCAACAACCTGAGATAGAAAATTATGCCGATCCTGAATGGATACCCGAGCCAATAGATGCCGGCCCTGGTATATATTTCCTTGTTACTCATACATGCATGGCTGATTTTCATCCAAAGATTTCCGCGCGAGCAAAACGAGTGATGTCATAAGCACCATTGTCAGCATATACGATTCGAAGGATCTTTTTATCAAGGAACTACAAGTCTTGCTTGCACAGCGATTGCTTGCAGTCAAAGATGGCAACTTTGACCGGGAGGTTTGCACCGTTTAAATTCACGGCGATGTATTACAAACTATCTTTCAAGCGACGAAATATAGAAATCCTGAAGATACGCTTTGGAGAGTCGGCTCTGCAAATCTGCGAAGTGATGCTGCGCGACATGACAGACTCAAGACGCATCGACCAGCATGTTCAATCACAACAACCTGTGAGCATCGATCGTTCTTGCGTGAACCCTCATTTACAGACGGAAGAGTGTCATCCATCCATCAATAATCTCACGACATTTCTGGCCTGCTTTGGAAAGCAGCGGCATTATCATGCCGGGTCAATTCCAGAAGTAAGCCTGCTGCAAGCCCTTTATCTACCTACAAGTTCATCTTCCACGCCAGATTGCAAGAACAGTACGCCAAGGAGTTTAGCACTTTCAAGCCCGACAAAAATTTGCGCTGGCTACCGAATCTTGGACGAGTACAACTTGAACTTGAATTTGAGGACCGCAAGATCAGCGCGGACGTTCCGCCTCTGGAAGCCGCGTTTATCGAGCTATTCTCGGAAAAAGGTGAGACCTGTCTTCTATCGTCGCCTCACTGTGCTTATGACGGCCACTCAAAGATACGTGGACCGTGGATGAGCTGATCTCAAGGGTGGGTCCCGTAAGCCGTAGTGCGGCCTTGAAGTCGCTTGCCACGTGGGCCGACATGCGTGTTCTGAAAGAGGATAGCGAACATGTGTTCAAATTACTTTCTGTGGCCGAGGAATCGGGACCAGGGACAAGGAAGGTGGTTTCGAAATTAGGTATCTTTTTCTGGTTATGCCACCTCCACCCTCTTGACGGTACCAAACTTAGAAGAGGAAGAGTCGCCGCCTATGATGAGCGTGCAGCAACAGCAAGCAGAGCAAATGAAGGTCTATTGGAAGGTAGAGAACCATAGTCACGTTCACTCGGATTTGTTGTTTGACACACCGCTCCAGTTTATCGAGGGCATGCTCACAAACTTGGGTTCCTTGCCATTGGATCGCATACAGACAATGCTCCGACTTGCCCCTGGCTATGACCGTACAATCGACCAGCTCGGCCATTTCATGGAGGCCGCGAAACGAGAAGGCCTGGCTACTGTTAAAGATGGCATGTGGCGATTGGGAAAATGAGTGAATCACTGGTCGATACTGCAGTCAGAATGCCAGGCCAGTACGTCACGGTCTTTGTGTCGCTTAAATTATCGTTTTTCCTCCGCGGCGGCAACCGCTAACTTGACATCCGTTTCCCGTGCAATGGTGATCATAAGCGAGTCTCTTCACATATTCACCTCCAACCCTGGCCTTGGCTCTGAATTGGTTGCGAAACATATATAAAGACCGTCACCTCAGAAAACTTGTCGTAGCTTTTCTTTCCTGCGCGAGCTTCATTATCACGTCACACTATGACCCACAACGAGCTCTGGTTGACTTACCACCAAGTGTCCCGCTGCGACCAGCCTGCTACGGCCCAGCTCATTGAGCTGGAGTTCCAGAACCATCGGCTCTCGGACCTGGAGGATGTCATTGAACATCTTTTCCGGCAGGGCTTCATTGAGGCAAAGCATCGGTCTGTCTCCTTCTGGGAGAACCACGATAGACATCGGGTCAGCGGTACACATTTGGTCGAAGAGCTTTTACAGAACGGCACCGGCAAGTGTCCCCAGACTGCGCTTCGCCTGGTCATTGGTGAGCAATAAGAAACCAGTGTTTATTTAACGCTGACATGACTTCTAGCGGATTCCGTGCCTGCAGTGTGGTTCAGCTACCACTACCTCCACAAGCCTACTGCACCTATCGTCACACAGCGCGTCAGGCTTGATGTCCCCGAAACGAAGTTCGAGATGGTTGCCCAGTTAACAAACCACATTTTCAGAAGTGGGTATCTTGCGTGTCACTTGAGAAGTAAGATATACTGGGAGGCGGCGTGCGGGCGTAAAATTGAAGAAAATGAATGCCTGCAAACCCTGTTAGCATCGGGTGCAGGTGTCTGCGAGAAATCATGTCTCCGTTTGAACATTGGTATGGCGTAAGCTAATGTTTGGTGGCATCAATTGATGGTGGTTCGACAGATCAAACACCTTGCAAGTGCTCTCGGGGGTGCCCGCTTGCACACTGCTAGGATGGCGAGCTGTGTAATTTAGTTTTCCTAGTGATGCTTCTCGTAATATGTTAGACGGTCGAGTTGTCATCAATTTGTGTCGGCAATGCGAATCCGAGTTCAACATGAGTTTCGGATCTAACGGCGTTTAGGGCCGGTGCGTTGTGTTGATTGATCCTTGTGCTGGTAAGGTCTGGTTACTATCATCCCGCTACGCACCGCATGAAGAAGGAAGCTCGACATTATTCTGCGCTTTCGCAACCAACCCTCGCGATGAGCGAGCTTGTATGCAAATCGCTTGACCATGATGCCACCGACATGCTCATCGACAAGTGGCTCGAACACCGCAACGACGCCTACTGGGAATGGTTTCAAGCTGTCAGGGAGCGTAAACATATGTCCAACACATCAAGGCGCCAGGTCGTTGTATGGAACAAGGGCGAATTCGTTCCAGAAAACATCTTTTGCCGAACGGTCGATACGGGCCGTCTCATCCCACTCGACCGCACCTGGACCACGCATGTCTACCATCACAGATCAATGCAAGACCGAAAACTATCCATGATGCCCGTCGTTTTCACAATGGTAAGCTACTTCATTCCATTATTTCTATTCCTACTTACCGCCTCTGTTAGCTCCCCGAGCTCATGCTGTTACGCGGCATGCATGACCATAGCTGTGATGATATATATGTTATCGTCACGGATGTAAAGCGACAAGAAATGGACGACATAACCGAGTACTTCAAGCTTGTATGTCGACATGCATACGGTGGTCGAACGTGTAAACCGAGCATAGCGAACCAAATTCAATATGATCGTTCGTCACACCCCCTTTTGCATGGATTATATCCTCATTGGCTGCTTGCGCTATTCAGACATGCGACTCTGTCACACATTACTCAAACAACGGCGTACACCGTGTTTCCCCCAAATTGACCTCGTCTTTCGAGCGATACTTTACGAAAGGAAGCCGCCTTTCATCATCTTGTTCTCTCACCAAACAACCTCTTACTCTCAAATTCTCTTCACGCATCCACTCTTCGTGCCGTCGGAGGAAATCTTTTTCGATTTCCCGAGTGGATGCCCAAACCCCTGCTGCAACGACGACTGCGAGATGATTCGCTTTCCTCGGCGAGGCATCGAAGGAGCGGCGGTCCTCACCATAAAACGTGGTGGCCGGTATGGAAAGAGGATCAAAGCGAATGAAATGTGCAATTGGATCGATTGCGACGTCTGCTTTAGCACAGAGACCCCACGGTGTGCTGAGAGTAGCGGCGAGGGGTCTGAGGGCTCCAACAGTGGCGCTGACTCAACCGACACATCACCCACGACTGGCCTTGTCTGTAGCAAATGCAAGCTGGTCAAATACTGCTCTCCTGAACACCAGAAGAAGGACTGGGACGAACATCGCCGTGTTTGTGCCAAGCCCATTACCCTTTTTTCGTCTTGAACGGCTGCCAAAAGTCGACATTACGTATTGTCTGATCTTTTATTTGGATCGGTGTCTTCCACTTTACTTGTTCACGGTGCTGTAACGGCTATTTATTTCGTTTCGCCTGTATCATGTTCCGATGCACCCATTCACCGGTCTAATGCACCGTGAAGGCTCTTCCTGCTCCAAGCGCCACGTTACTACGTCACTGTTGCCAAAAGCATCGATCAAACGTTCGCCTTGTCGAATCGACGGCTTTTCAAGCCACTGTCATCATGTCTGTCCGTTATCTCACAGCAAAGCTTGCCCAGCAAGTGAATGTCATCCGCTGCACTCTGTCAAGAGTGACTGATAGACTGTTAGATAGACGAAGAACTCATGGGTGCTACTGGGGCATTCAGTCTCGACCAGGTAGGAGATACTCGTCCTCATGATGTTGACGCTCAAACCTGAGACCCTGATCGACATATGACGGGCGAAGTTGATGGAACTAGCTGGACTTGCTTGTGCGCAAACACTTGCAAAAGTATACAACAAAGAGATGTACCGAAGAGTGCTTGTATGCTGTGGGCCTGGCAATCAAGGTGGAGATGGGTTGGTCGCAGCACGACACCTCAGTTCGTCTCCTTGCCCGGTTCTACGCAGTTAATGATATGACACTGCTCTCACCAGGTATGTTTGGCTATGAACCCACAATTTATATGCCCAAAGTATTTATTTTTCTCTGTGTGACGACATGGTTTGCTCAATTTTAGCTTAATCGCTCGCTAGCCGGGTTCGAAAGAGATTTATAAGGTTACATCATTTGTTCTGAGTCACGTCTGCCTCCTGACATCGTGCCTAGCGGCTGCATAAGCAGTGCGATAACATGAACATCGAATCTCTGCCTCTTGATGTAACCATGGATGTGCTCCGTTCTGCCCTGTCGTCATCTGATGTCATCCTGGATGCCATCTTCGGATTCTCTTTCAAGGGACCTGTTCGTGCGCCTTTCGACATGGTGCTACCGCTCATTTCATCCTCTGGAAAACCGATAGTCTCTATCGACATTCCTAGTGGGTGGGATGTGGAAAAGGGAAACGTGGAAGGCGTGGGCGTTTTGCCTGATGTTTTGATCAGTTTGACTGCCCCAAAGGAGGGAGTGCGTTCTTTCAGGGGACGTCATTTCGTTGGAGGGAGGTTTGTGCCGAGGTCGGTGTTCGATTTTCTAATCTTGCCATCTCATGACAGCTGTTCTGACCTCAATCACAGAGAGATGGAAAAGAGGCTGCAACTTAACCTTCCTGAATACCCTGGGTATGAGCAAATTGTTGAGCTGCCTAAAGAGGATGCACGCAAAAGGTTATAGGTCTACTTTTGCCACTTCTACAAATCGCTGTTTGCAAGCATGGGTGTCAGTGAGTTCATGCAGCACGGTGTCCGCTGTTTTGATACAGTATCGCTGTCCTGCCAGTGGTCTACTTATAGCGATCTTAAGATGAATTACAGCCGTTTGCATAATTAATGGCAGTCGCGACTCGCGGCAAAAATTTGATTATGTAGTAGATCACAAAGGGCCAGTGTAGCTTAGCGTACATACACTCAACGTTGGCACGTCGAATCTCAACAATGTCTGCTCACACATCAACCCTCAAGTTATGGATTCCAGCCAGGGTGCTCCAGCTTGAGATGGACCACTTCTCCTTCAGCCCTGACGATGGCCAAGGACCCGATAATCCAACCCCAGATGCTATTCTCCTGACCCCAGTGGACCAAGCCAATCAGGACTGTGACCCGGACAACTCAGATGGCATTGATGGACTCTATGCATCTGATAAGGAGAATCAGAATTCGGATGTCCAGTTGCCACAGTCGGAGCTATCCAAACCTCCTCCGAGCCCTCCTACAACAAAGAAACGCGTACCAGTAAGCAAAAAAGGTGCATATATTCAACTGACGATCACTTTCAGGCTCTTATGAACCGCTCTTAGGTGCTGATGAGGGATGTGAGCCGTCTACAGAACCCAAGAATATCACTTTTATTGCAACCATCACATCTGCTGCCGATATGAATTCGTGCAATAAAATCAGCACGAAGGTCCTCGTTACGTTCTGCAGCGATACAACAAAGCTTTTTTTGGCTTGTACCCATGTGCTCGAGCTCACGGAAGATGGTGGTGAAGTGGATAGATACAAATCGATTGGTTTTGACAAGAGAAAGCAGTTCATCACGAAAGTAGTCGGGATTGGATTTGACAAGGCTAAGGATGTAATCAAGATCATGCCGGTCCAGGGCACAATGTCGACCATGATGGCCGGGAGTGGCCTCAGCTACGACATCACCAGTTTCTTTCCACAACTTGAGGATGCGATAAAATGTGCGTTCAGAGATATCACAGGCCTGTAAGATGTTCCTCAGCGGAAGCAGGCCTTGCTCATGAAGCCTGACCGCCGCCAGTTTGAGATCACGACTGATGCTGCGGTTCGGCATTCAAGTGCGATGTCGTGGCCGTAGTAGGGGCACGCTCAGGCTAGTATAGTTTTGTTTACATGTAATCAAAATTTTTGCCGCGAGTCGCGACTGCCATTAATTATGCAAACGGCTGTAATTATGTCTTAACGGAGTGGTGCGTGTGTATCTTCCTTCGCGTGAATTGGTAAAAGGGAACCGTAACATACTACTTGGACGTCGTTTTAGATGCCGCTCTGGCACCGGCGTAGGCTACATGGGGTCAATGTTAACCCGAATGACGTCACCACACAACAGTCTGCGATAGAGAAGCATCAAGCAGGGGCGAGGAAGGCGTGCGTGCAACCTTCACTTGAATCTTGGGAGATATTGAATTGTCCTCGATCGAAACATTTTCGCCATTTTTTCCCTGAGAATGATTGTCAACGGATAATAAGACAATGTGCGTGAGATTATTCACATGTTATACCAAATGGGAACCGGGGTTTGAGTGCACTCCGCACGAGATGCAGATAGAATTTGCCCATGCCATCATTTCGGGTTAATTCGGCTCGGGGTACCCCGCTCGGACTGACATCGCCCCAGTGCCCTCATGCTCCCCCAGGAACAGGACAGTACTTGCCATTTAAGGTTATCAAATCTATCTATTGTCTAGCAGCTTTATCTGTCCCGGATCGATCCTCGGGCCCGTGATAGATCGCGAGGCAGCTAGCTGGAACTTGAGCCTCATGTGTCCTATATAGTGTTTGCAGCTCAGTGCAGTCTCTCATGTCCATGCCTTGTAGAGTGATGACTGCCGACAAAGTACGGTGATGTTGATAAGACACGACTGAGATTGGTCACCAAACACTGAGGCTCTGTGCCACGACAAAATCAACTTTGAAAACAACTTGGATCGCATTCAGCTTGTATTGCTAGTATAAACATTCTGGTCAATGACGGCCCGAGTGATATTTTTAAAAAGATCGTTGCTGGATACCACCTGTCACGTGTCAGGGCAAGTGTCTCCGTCCGGGAAGGATGGAATGCCTCGTGTCGACGCTCTCGGAACGGGATTTTACGCATAACCGCCCCGCTTGCGGCATCACCGAGTGCACAAGTCGTACGGCAAGATAGGGACCCTGTATAATGCAATTCACAGTGTTCCGATTCATGTCTGTCAGCTACAGGCCCACTTACAGCGACAGCGCATACCTAAATGTCGCGTCGCTTGATATCACCAGGGACTGGTCGGTAATTAGCAGGCGCTAGATTGACTGCACCCAATGTCCTCAGTGGCAGCCAATGGCGCAAAGAGTGAGAATATCCTTTAGCCATACGTGTTCCCTCTCGCTCTTCAGGCGTGCCACTTCGCTTGGATGTGTATGTATGCGTCTTGACATGGGTGAGAAGTATGTGCCTGTCACCGCGGTTGCCTCGCACCCCCTTGTGGGCCGTGGCAAGCCTCCGTTGGGCTAGATCCCACCTGATGAGTTGCATTTTTCCTCAACCAGCGATGGCAGGATGTTGGCTGTGGTTATTAAGTTACCTCCGAATGTTGAGTGCATGCCACGCGCCACAGAGCTGTGACTAATCGGGAGGACTGATTAACCGCCCGCCATTGGCCCGCATCACTCAAATGCCAGATCGATGTGCCGTAACTAGTACTGGCCAATAGCAAATTTCACTGGTATCAACACCGGGATTCCCATGCGGCCTTCCCAACGTGCCATGTCGGAGATTTGGAGATTTTTTTCAGACGTATAAAACCTCGATGCACTCTCCATCATTCCCCAGACACACTATCCAACAGATGGGAGTTTTTGTACGCTTGTACCTACGCCTCTGTTCGTTGTTCTTCATCCGATAGTCATGCTTGTCTAACAACCTTTGCAGTTTGCTCACCTTCCCAGGTAACACACCCTTAAACACCTGTTTCAATTCAACAAAACGAAAGGTATACGTCTTGCGTTGTGGCGATCTGCATATCTGTTGACCCGTGTAAAAGCTACAAATATGCGGCCTACATTCGATGGCATTCTCGCTTCGAGGCTCGTTCCTGCCTACTTCAGGGCTGGTGCCAAATCAGAGAAGCATGGCCCAGACATACCCAAACCCTCAGCTACACAGGTGAAGGAGGCTGAGGTTACTGCCAGGCTTTCGCGGTTCGCCCGACTTCCCATTTCCAAATTATTCGAGTAAGGGATTCTACCAAGACCAATTACTTTTCCCAAATTCTGATTGTCCGCTAGGCTTGAGCCTGCATGGAGCGCCGACGGATTGTCGGAAGAGACCGCTGCCCAGATCCTCAATACCCACGGTTTGAACATACCCGTCAGCGAACGTCCCTTGGCCGCACTATGGATTTTGTGGGGCGCACTTTGGAATCCTTTCAACGTACTTCTGACTATCCTCGCGGTGATCAACATTGCAACGGATTCTGTGCCAACGTTTGTGGTCATGATCGCCATGGTTGTCCTTTCCACCTCACTGCGGTAACTATTTTTGCGCGCTGATCTGTCGATGTAGCTGATCCTCCCTGCCTCTCCACATAGGTACTGGCAGGAGATGAAGTCCATGGTTCAAGCACTCAAGTTGGTCAAGTCTATCGTAACCCGCATTCGTGTCATCCGTCGTGTGGGATCCGTCCCCCGGGAGATCGAAGTCGATCTGAGGCATGTGGTTCCCGGGGATGTTGTCACTGTTGCCAGTGGGTATTCTTGCACTCATGCGACGTCTCAAGATATCCTGATTACTTTATAGGCGGTGATGTCTTCCCAGGCGACTGTATTGTCATCTCTGCTGAGGCTTTGGCCATTACGCAGGCCTCGCTTACAGGAGAGATACTGCCGATCGACAAGACTGTCCGCATTGCCGCCATGGACGACTCAGAGTCATTCCAGCTTTTGGATAATCTCAATGTTTGTTTGGCTGGCACTTCAGTTGCTGCTGGGAGTGGTCGCGCGATTGTGGTCTCTACTGGAGCGGATACATACATGGCTGCCATTGCTGAGGAGCTCAAAAAGAAGAGGCCCGAAAATGCCATCCAAATAGGTATCAGGAAAGTCAGCTACGTGCTGTTGGGTTTCATGGCGGCGAGTCCGAATCTACCCTCGTCTATGCTGATACTCAACAAGTTTCGTAGGTTATGGCGCCGGCTGTCTTCATAGTTCAAGGAGCGGTCAGCAAGGATTGGAGAGGCGCTGTCATGTTTGCAATTGCAATTGCTGTTGGGATTACCCCAGAGATGCTTCCTATGATAGTCGTAAGTGCATGTTCGTTTCTCGCTGCCAGTAACCGTTAACCTATAACCATGAAGACCTCCAACTTGGCCTTATCGGCTGTTCGCATTGCTAGGCAAAAAGTCATCGTCAAACGTTTCGATGCCATCCAGAACCTTGGCGCGGTCAATGTCCTGTGTTCCGATAAGACGGGCACCTTGACCGCCGATCTCGTTCGCGTGGCAAAATCGGTCAACATCCAAGGCGAACCTTCTGACTTCCCGGTCAAACTATCATTTATTAACTCCTTGCTGCAAACGGGGTCCCGCAGCCCCATAGACCAGGCCATCTTGGACTATGTTGGCGACAATGTCAAGGGTTCCTTCAGTGCTGCGGATCAAGATGGTTGGTTTAAAATTGGAGAAGTCCCGTTCGACTCCACACGTCGAATGCTATCGGTGCTTGCGAATCGCCCATCTGACGAAGATGCATTGCTCATAACTAAGGGTGCGGTGGAGGAGGTTCTGGATCGATGCGTTTCCGCCATGAATCACGAAGAGTTGTCGAAATCAATAGTGAATTTTGGATTTGACTCGTCTTCGCCGGCCACATTGACGGAAGCGGATCGTCTTGAAATCCTCGACACTGCGAAGCGGTTGAACGAAGACGGACTTCGTCTTATCGCTGTTGCCTGTCGTAAGATGTCCAGCAAAATTGGCAGGACTATCTCTACCGAGGATGAGGAGGACTTGGTGTTCGTTGGATTTGTTGCGTTGTTAGATCCTCTGAAACCGGATGCTGCCGAGGCAATCCAAAAACTTGGGGGCCTCCATGTCCAGGTAGTGCATCCTGTTTTACCACTGATATGATGTACTGAATGATACAATGCAGGTGCGAATCTTAACTGGTGACGCTCCAGCGGTGGCCGCTAAAGTTGCGCGTGACCTTGGCCTTTTCAATCCCGCGAACCTGACAAAGTTACCAACTGTGCGGCTGAGGAAGGATGAAGAAGAAGGATCTCAACCTTCTTCCGACTACGTCAGCGAATCTAGCTTGATCGTAACTGGGCCTCAGCTCGCTGAGCTCGCCAAGGATCAAGAGCAACTGAACGAGACAATTGAACGAGGGATCATCTTCGCGAAGCTATCTCCGTACCAGAAATTGCAAGTTGTGAAGGCTTTGCGAGCAGGCAATGGCGGTCGTGCCGTTGCATTCCTTGGAGATGGTGTCAATGACGCTTTGGCCCTTCGAGGCGCCGACGTCGGGATATCCGTGGACTCAGGGACTGAGATTTCCAAAGAGGCAGCAGATGTCATTCTGCTGGAAAAGAGCCTTGATGTCGTCGCGCGGGGTGTGGTTGAAGGCAGAATCACGTACGTTCCCGACTTATTAGTTCGATGATGCGTGGGGCTCACACTGGGTGACCAGGTACTTGAACACCATCAAATATATAAAGATGGCTTGTTCGTCGAATTTTGGCAATGTCTTCTCTGTCCTAGGTACATACTTTGATTTGGTAGGAAAACTTTGATGTAACCCTGGAATCCACAGTGGCTTCCGCCTGGTTGCCTTACCAGCCGATGTTGCCGCTACAGTTGTTGGTGCAAAACTTACTTTACGACTTTTCTCAGGCATCAATTCCATGGTTGGCGATCTCCCCTCTTTTATAAGATATTGAACTTACACACCGCAGGGACAATGTTGATCCAGAATACCTTGAGCGCCCTAAGACGTGGAGTGCATGGTCTATCATTCGTTTCATGGTCTGTCTGGGACCTTTCTCCAGCCCTTTCGATATCATCACATTTTGCATAAACTGGTCAGTCATTCTCTCAATCTAATCACTCGTACTTGACTGTACTCCAAGGTTCCATTACGGGATCCGAACTTTGGATTCCCCACTGGTCGAACTTGCGCAGACGAATTGGTTTTTGGAAGGCTCACTGACCCAGGTACGAACTTTACGTTACTAACCCATATGTCGGATTTGATGGTTCCCTGGACAGCTCTTCATCATTCAGTTTCTGCGAACCCCCAAGATACCTTTCATTCAGTCGCGAGCCTCGTTCTCCGTTTGCGTCGTGACTTTTGGGATGGCTTGTGTATCGATGGCCATACCGTACATTCCCAAGATCAACTCGGCACTACAGATGGTCCCTCCTGAACCTATGTTCTATGCCTACCTTCTCGGTATGATTGCGGGGTATGCCGTTGTCGTCCACTTCGTCAAGATCATCTATCTGTGGGCTTTCAGGGGCGAATGGCTTTAAGTTGAAATGATGGCGCGGAGATATCACGATAGCCACGGGTATACATATAGCGGAAGTAGACGAATGGGATGGCAGTGACAAGAAATTTAGAACTTGAGCTTTGAAGTTTCGATAGAAGTTAGCTAGCATTGAATTTGTTTGGTAATTCTGAAGCTTTGAAGTCTGGGTTGTCAGTCTCCCACGCCTGGGAAGTTTTGCCGTGACCATCCCCGCTCCACTGTTCGGACTCGACCTAGCTTTGAGACCTGCCGCAAGGGTTGCAACTTTAACTGTCATATACTTACGGAGGATATGAGACCACCTCGCGCGGCATCACGAGGTCGAGATCGACCTGTCATTCGGCCAACTTCTCAGCCCACTCAACGAGGTTCATCCGATTTTATAGAACCGCGACGAAAGGGTAATAACTCAATCAACTATGATCGCCGCATGGAGAACATAGCCTCCGTTAGCCGTAGTAGTGGCCTTGAAAAAGACGGTGACATGTGAGTGCGCTCTATAGTAATTTCTGCTCCTTACGATACTGAGCCGTCTAGGTTGAAGGAAAGAACCGTGCAGGAAGAATTCCGAGCCTTTATCGACAGCAAAGTGCGTTACGGCCTTGGATTGGCTCCCTGATGAACTACCGTGATGCCGACATACATTCGGGATGCAGCTCAAAACGTTTTGGGATCGGTATGGGACTGCCTCGACCCGGAGTTCTCTTGCCAGCAAGAACCAGATAGATTCGGCGCAGAAGCATAAAAAGGACAGCCAGGAGAACATATTAATATTATTTCGTAAGTGGGATTGAGCATGCCGCCTTTACATTAGGAGGTCGGTGTAACCAGTAGTTATGCGTACAGGTAAACTACGCGAAGGCTTGTTTGCGTCCGGTCGGAAAGACGGTTTTACTCTGGAAGGTCGGTGAAGCGGTGATCTCTACATATCCTGAATGTCTCAACCATAGACCTAGTCTACGAGACCTCGCTCTACCTGTCGGTCATCTTCAACTTGCCGGCACAAACATCCTCCATCCTTTCCCGACTCGTGCCAGATATTTACTCAGCAATTCCCACTCCGCAGCCATTCCGTCGCGTCACTATTCTTGTCTTCCTGTTGCACCAACTCGTCGTTTCCTTTCCTTCCCAACGAACGTATCTGGAACAGACTAAGCACGTCTCAAACTTATTGGAATGTCCGTGTGCTGCATACGCGTGGATCTCCGCATTGGCTCGAAGCCTACGCACCCTGAACTTCGTTCAGTTTGAACGGTTATCGCAGCCCGATGCATATGAACATTTGCTCCCCTTGTCGTCACCACTCACTCCCTTGAATGTCTCAGACATAGTCACGACTATGGCTGCGTATCCTGCATTGCCTAGGGATGCTATCCTTTCGCTCGTATCCCGACTGCGATCGAAAGCGCGCGATCAGGCGTGGATGGTCGTTCGAAACGTTTACCGGGAGCTGTCGTCGTCAAACGAGACACAAATGTGGCTGGGAAGGCGACTGCTCTTTGACAGTTTCGGCTCGGAGGCAACAGTGGTGCGATTTGACGAGTGGGTACGAGAGAGGTGTGGGGAAGGTCAACTTCGGCCCAAGGAAGGGGTAGAAGGAAGGTGGATAGTTTGTAAGGCAAGGTAGTACTACCAGTATTTGGCACTGGTGGCTGTCCGACTGTTGACTTGATTTTGCCGACGGGCCAGCATAAGCATTCAAGAACCTTGTCACTGCCGCAGCGCAAAGGCGAAACCCGGACGGCAGCACCGCCTGTTTGTTTTTCGCAATAGGTATACAAGTACTACAATCGTCAATGAATCTCGAGGCAAAAGGCCGGCAATGGTTTCGTAAAGCCTGAGCTGCCGGGGTCACACTGGTACAGTGCTATTAGAATGTTGCTTCAGTGCCTACCATTGAACTTCCTTAATTCAAGTCAGCAGTAACTACGTGTACAGTGCTTGCTAGGATTCCTCTGTCCTGGAATACTAGTGCTGCCATGAATATGCCTTTGAGCGCCTACTAGCTGCGCTGCCAGTAGACATGCACCGGCACAAATTGTTCCCGGGCAAGCGCCGGAGGTACGTTTCTATTTACCGAACCGAAACCCTTTTGGGGTTGACTAAAGTGTTGGGGTCACTCACATTGACCTACGCCCGCGACGCTTCCACTGGCAGCTTGGCTAACACCACAGACTAAGCCTGCTGGTCTGTTGGTCATATGACGATTTCCGCTTTACGCTGATCTTACGGATTGTCTTTTGCACACAGTGCCCGATTTTCAGAGTTTGCAGAGTTTCATTTCATCCACCAAGTTTTTTTACACTGTCTTCCAAGATCGACAAGGCTCTATTCTCCGTGCTGTAACACACAAATTAATTCAGTTCTGCTTTGCCAGCAGCCATACATCTTGTCAGGTATCTTGATGGCGAACAAGAACTTCAAGAATCGGACATTGCTCAAGAACGCACGATTAGCCCGACGCACGCAAACATTTTGCTGCTATTGTTAGGACAATCGAGGATATATTTAGCTGGCGGTAAGGTTATTATGGGCTCGTAGGCTCCTCCTTAACGATTTTGATCCTCTTCTCAAGAGTTAAGGACCCAAGACTCAACTTTCTGCATCCGAATCGCCGATTCCAGCAGTCCATGTACATATTTTGGCTTCTTGCTGCTGTTGGTAGAATGGGAGCACCTGCAAACGAAAGCCTTGAATGCAGCAATGAAACTCTTTCGCAAGTCAAGATGTCTATTGTTTCGAAACAAATAACCCTTTTGGCGAGTTTTCGAAAGGCGGAATTCATCGGTGTCGACGAGATACATAGGTTCCTCTTTGACGTATCGAAACTGGCGCTGTTCAAATGTACCATAACACGGGCGTGTGAGTACCCATATGCCAAGGTAGATGCTTTCATCCACTGATCTCGGCCCTTTAAGCCTCACACCCCGTTGTCGATGATAGAAATGGCATCCATCTGACATGGAGCGGACCATCGGTCATATTGAACACCTTCAGAGGGAATTGGACTTCCTTCCTTGCGGTTACCTCAAAGCGGTATGATTTATGGCATGTGTCTTCTCTGGGTCACAGATTGCTTCATATGTGACCGATGGGACACGGTTAAGTGCTCGGCAGCACTTCATCCTCCACGATCAAATTTTCAAAACTGTTGGCTGTGTGTTATCCAGGCCATTCATATGACCGACATACAATTTCAGGTAGCCAGTGCCGAGGGCTCGATTCACCCTCTGTAAAACATATGTTATGGAGTGTTTGCAGTAAGTTTGCTTACGGGTAATCATCGATCATCACCGGACACCCTTTTCCTTAGATTGGGAGTACATGATTCTAGCCATACACCTTTGCACCTAGCGAGATGGGTGTCAGTCGATAAAGTATCATGCATCTCTTTCATGGATGTGGCAGAAACGATGCCGCATACCCAGATCATCATGGAATTTTTTGATATTCGTTCCAAGCAGTATAAGGGCTGGAAAAAGGAAGACTGGTTGTGTACTCCGTACATGATCTTTTTGTTGTCGGATAACACCCAAACTTGGTTTGATGCGAGGGTGATGAAGGATGAGGGAAGTTGCTCAATTCGTCTCACCAGCTGAGCGACCGAGAGCCTGAGTGCCTTCCATTGTTAGAAACAAATGGACCACTTGTTGCATCACCTTTGCTCCCTAAAACATTACTTACAATCGTAGATACACTCCTGATCACTGGTGGACGTGCGTTAAGCTCATTACATTGTTGCTCTCCCGTTTGTAATAATACTGATTAACTGGGTATTGTATAGACAATCCCGACTCCTTTAGACTGGCATACTACAGCAGAAAACCCAACTCTCTCCTAGTTAAATGCTGAGTGTCAATTGATAGTGAACTTGCTCATGACGTCGGCAAGCATGTCCACTGCCCCCTCGAGTTTGCGATCTTCCCCAAACGATGTCCGTTCCTTGGTCTCTTTGGCCGCTCTGAGTTCCTCTGTCTCTGAACCGTTCCCATTCCCTTCTTCTGGGGTCGTTTCATCTTTCACTCCTTCCCCTTCGTCACCCTCTTCCTCCTCCTCCTCATCACCCCCCTCTTCTTCCTCTTCCTCGTCTTCCAAAAGCAGTTTTCCGCGACGTCGTTTCATAACTTCCGCAATGGTATCAACCCCTTCAGAGTCTTGGCCAATATCGTTCCATTGTAGTTCTAGTCGGTTTAGCTTCGGTAAGAAGGTTAATGATTTCGCGAGGAACACGAGTGTAGATGCATTGAGGTTGTTATTCTGAAGCACGAGAGATACCAGGTTTCGATTGGATCCTTCCGAAAGCCCTTTCAAAAGCGGCGGTACCTCATCATCATCTTCCTCCGACAATACACAGTCCGAGAACACGAGGGTTTCCAAAGCGGATAGCTTTGGAAGGACACGTGCCCATGCGTTTACGGCTGCCTTCGATCCGTCCTTGATAAATGTATTGTCCTGAAGATCGAGATAGCGTAAATTTGGGCACTTGGATAGCCCGTCTGCCAAGGCACGGATTCCATCAGTCCATATAGCATTCTGCGGGAGCCTGACGTCCACCAGCGTCCCGTGTTCGGCGAAAGCATCTGCCCATGCTGGTGCGGATCCATTTTCAAGCCTATTCCTGCCGCAAATGACCGTCTTGAGGTTTGACGTTAGACCCTTCTCCTTACTCAACTCCGCAGATCTCCTTAGCCAGTTCGCGATCATGATCCCTGCCTCTGGACCTAGACCGTTGTTGTTGAGCCGGAGTGTCTCAAAACGGTTATTCTCGAGAAGGCGGCGCAGCGGCTCAACAGAGCGGACGCCAAAGGCATTGTCACTGAGGTTTATTTCCAAAAGTGTAGATTTTGGTTCGACGGCATCACATAAAGCCTTGAGTGCATCTGGAATCTCGGTGATGAGACGACCAGTAAAGATGTCGGCAAAATCTGCGATCTAGTAAACTATCAGAGGCTGGATGGTGATGAAACAAAAAGGAGACACCTTCAGTTTCTGAGTCTTTTCCAGAAATTTGGCGAACTCCTGCGCGGCTTCGATACCGATGGTGTTGCCTCCCAGATGAATCTCTTCGATTAATGCGGGGTCAGAGTCAGTGAAAAGTGGCAGGACATCCGCTGCAGTATTAAGCTTGAGTCCTTGACCTCTGATGTCTAGAACCTTCAGGTTTTTGGCCATCTCTGGGCGATGAAAAGAAGAAGACGGCAGCAGTGTGACTCGGAGCGCTGACTCGAGGCCACGATGGCTCGGAGCCTATAATGATCATAATGCTCTTAGCTGATTGGCCCATAGTCACGTGGCGATAGGTTCAGTACGACAGTCGGCGCGAATATTTTCTGCCATCGTACGGTCGTCATGTCGTCTCACAGCAGCTTCAATGACCCTCTTGCGATCAATCTCTCAAAACAGACCCGTGCATTGCTTGCTATCTTGCCGCCCCACTCTCCCTATTCCGTTCAGATATCGCATGCATTGTCGTCACCCAAAGATCTGCTTGCAACACTATCACGACTCTTAGCAGTTCCCTCTCTTACAACGTCAATATCCTCCCTCTTTCGGCCCTTATTGATCGACTTGTGTGCAAGATGGCTCCATGACCAAAATGACATCGAAGAGCGGTTCATCGCCTTGTGTTTGCTGATAGAGATTCACGAGGAACTCTTTCCGTCAGTCCTTTTTGTAGTTGGTTGATGTTCTACTTCAACTTCTGGATTGTCCCACAGAACATTATCTGCATTCTTACGTCAACCACACTTTTCGCAGGGCCCACTGAGTTTTGTAGAACAGTGTCCTTCGATCGCCATGCTGGATACGATGCGTCTACACCGGTTGCTTCTTGCTTACTATCGGTTGCTTCGGGCCAATCGTCTCCTTCCTGGCGACCTTCTATGGCCCGTATCACATCTGTCGACCCTCTTCACGACACCTCACCCGGACGGTGCAGTCAAATATTTGGCGATTAGGTGTTATTCGCTATACACGGGAATGGCTGAAGTAGGGCGCGTTCAGTTAGAGGAGCAAGTTCTCGGCGGACTTGGTGTGGTCGAATGTCCCATTTCGTACGGACAGGATATCGAAGAGAGTCTGATAACCACTGATGGATGGCTGCTGCCTATGCGGGAATTCGAACGGGTTAATCAGGGACGCAATTACATCGCCGCCGGGCTTGATTTCTATTCCCCTTCGGGTGATAGAATCCAACCCTTGACTGACAGTGACTTATGGTAAGGCGTACCGCCTTCAGATACCCTCACCTCATTCTGATCCCCCGCTAGCCCATGGACTGCCAATATCCACGGTATTCTCATGCTCAAATCCTCTCCCAACGCCACTCCTCTCGTCGACGTCGCGAGAACACCTTCCGCAGTCAAGGCGTTACAACAGCTTGCGACTTTCATCTCCCTCCGCTTCCCTGCTCTCATTACTTCCGCGCCCTCATCTGGAAAATTACTTTTCCTCTCGAGCCTTGCCTCTGTGATATATCCCGAGGTGGAGGATCAAATCGTTATTATCCATCTTGCTGACACATCGCTTGATCCCCGCTCCTTACTCGGATCCTACGTTTCTTCACCGACTCAACTGGGGGCATTTGAATGGAAGGATGGCGTCCTTGTCCGTGCCATGAGGGAAGGGAAATGGCTGGTCTTCAAGGACATTGATCACGCCACCACGGAGGTTTTGGGGCTCATCAAACCCCTTGCCGAGTCTCTGGGCCCTGGCACGTGGATTGGCGGCCGTGCAAGTATAGATATTCCTAACAGGGGCAGGGTGAGGGCCTCCGAACGCTTTGCTATCTTTGCCACGCGTTCCACAGTCCCATCTTCGAACGGATGCTTTCCGAGCCCAGCCTTCTATGGCGCCCACAAGTTCCAAGAGCTGTTCGTCGATGCCCCATTGCCAGATGAAGTCGAAACAATCATTGAATGGCGGTTTCCAAAGTTAGGGAAGCCGTTTGCTCAGGCAATTATTCAAGTCTGGGCCGGTATTCAGAAACTTGGGACAACATCTTCCTGTAGGCCGGTTGGCCTTCGGGAGCTTGAAAAGTTCTGTCGTCGAGTGGACGCACTTGTACCTCCATCCTATAGTTCTACCCGTGGAGAATCCTCTAATCGTGACGTCCTTGCTATTTCCACGCTCTTCCCAGATCATGGTTTTCGGGAGGGCCTTTTTCTTGAAGCTAGAGATGTTTTTTTTGGCGCAGGTTCCCTCACAAACGCAGCCCAAGCCCACACTGACCGCATTATCACTCTTGTTGGTGACCATCTCGGTTTAGATCCTGAACGTCGGAGATGGGCACTAAATGGTCGAGTTCCCATCTTCGAGGAGGAAAGAGATGGAAACGGTGATATCATTGCTGTTGGTATTGGCCGCGTACGTCTCCCTGCTCGACCCTCAAAGCCGACGGTTCTCATCGCACCGACTCGCCCCTTCGCAACACACAAACCTGCAGTATGCCTCCTTTCACGGATCGCCACTGCAATCTCCCTTCATGAACCCGTTCTCTTGACCGGAGAGACCGGCACTGGGAAAACATCTGCTATCACTCACCTCGCCGCTTTACTCCGCCGCTCTCTGATTTCACTCAACCTTTCACATCAAACAGAGTCCTCAGACCTCATAGGTGGCTTCAAACCTGTCGATGCCCGAATACCTGCTTCGGAACTCCGCGTAAAATTTTTAGAGCTTTTTGGAAAAACGTTCAGCCGAAAGAAAAACTTGAAGTTTGAGGAGTCTGTCAGGAAGGCGGTTCAAGAGAGCAAATGGAAGAAAGCAGTGTTTCTTTGGAGAGAGTCAATCCGACTTGCCAAAGAACGGATCGAATCGAAAGTTAACGAAGACACGCAGTAAGTGTTAGATGCTTATCTTCTTCTCGAGTCTCCTAACCCTCTCAGGGAAACTGTGCAGATCTCCACGCACGTGGATGGACCCAGGAAAAGGATAAAACTCGATCAAAATCTGCTTCTGCAGTCGGCGGAGGCTTGGGACAAGTTTCAGCAAGAAGTCGACGATTTCGACGTGCAACATGTTCAGGGACAGGGTATATTCGCTTTCGATTTCGTAGAGGGCCCTCTCGTCAAGGCGCTTCGATTCGGCGATTGGTGTGTAGTTCCTTCGACCGTTGGCCATGTTTCTGACTTACCACAGGGTGCTCCTTGATGAAATCAATCTGGCAAGCCCGGAAACACTGGAAAGTATCACGGGGCTCCTGAGTGGGCCAACGGCGTCCATCGCATTGACGGAGAAAGGGTCATTGGAAACGGTTCCCCGTCATCCTGACTTCCGTCTCTTCGCCTGTATGAATCCCGCGACGGACGTCGGGAAAAGGGATCTCCCTCCAAATATCAGAGCACGGTTCACCGAGATCGACGTCCCCCCGCCGGATGCTGACAGAGAAACCCTGCTCAGTATCATTCAGCAGTATATTGGCCATTGTGCAGTTGGGGATAAAGCAACGATCATGAACGTTGCTGATTTTTATGTCGCTCTCAAGCAATTGGCGGAGGATCGCCAATTGGCTGATGGATCAAATCATCGACCTCACTTCAGTATGCGAACGCTCGCCCGAGCTCTTACCTTTGTCGCCGATATTTCCCCAATGTACGGCCTTCGACGGGCGTTATGGGAAGGTTGCATAATGGCATTCACCATGGTACTTGATGGGCCCAGTGCGGACATTGCGACGGACCTTGCACAGAAGCATATCCTTTCAGGGATCCGTAATCCAAAATCTTTGTTGACGAAAGAGCCTTCTTGTCCCACTTCACGCTCGGCGGACGAGTTCGTCAAGTTTGGCCCCTTTTACCTGGAAAGGGGCCCACTCCAAGTCGATCCAATGGAAGAGTACATCATGACCCCTTCTGTGGAAAAGAAGCTGATAGATCTTGCTCGCATCGTCCTCACTCGTCGTTTCCCAATACTCATTGAGGGCCCAACGTCCAGTGGGAAGACCAGTGCGGTGGAGTTTCTCGCCCGCCGAACTGGCCATCAATTCATTCGTATCAACAACCACGAGCACACTGATATCCAAGAATATATTGGGTCTTACGTTTCTGATCCGGCCTCGGGTAAGTTGGTGTTCAAAGACGGTCTGCTGGTCCATGCCCTCAGAAACGGCCACTGGATCGTATTGGATGAACTGAATTTGGCACCAACGGACGTTCTTGAGGCCCTGAATCGACTACTAGATGACAACCGTGAATTGGTTATTTCAGACACCCATGAAGTTGTTCGGCCTCATCCCCATTTCATGCTTTTCGCCACTCAGAACCCACCGGGTCTGTATGCCGGCCGAAAGATTTTGTCGCGCGCCTTCCGTAATCGTTTCCTCGAAGTTCACTTTCAAGATGTCCCGCAGGCAGAGCTGGAATCCATCCTATGTCAACGGTGTCGAATCGCACCCTCATATGGACAAAAGGTTGTCCAAGTCTTTCAAGAGTTACAGAAGCGCCGGCAGACTGGGCGTGTTTTCGAAAGTAAACAGGGATATGCTACTCTCCGTGACCTATTCCGATGGGCTGGAAGGGACGCCATTGGCTACCAGGAGCTTGCAGAGAATGGTTACATGCTTCTCGCGGAGCGGACTCGCCGCTCTGAAGACAAACTTGTTGTTAAGGAGGTCATAGAAGCCGTAATGAAAGTTCGGATTGACGAGAAAACGATGTACGATCTACATGGCCATGACCTCGAAGCATACATCGGATGTCCCGCGCCATTGTCTTCGGAGGTCGCGTGGACGTACGCAATGCGACGGCTATTTGTCCTGGTTTCCAGAGCGTTGAAGTTCAACGAACCCGTTTTACTGGTGGGAGAGACTGGTTCTGGCAAGACGTCAATTTGCCAGTTATATGCCAAAGTTGTATCCAGAGATCTTCACACCCTCAGCTGTCATCAAAATACGGAGACGGCAGATTTGATCGGTGGTCTGCGACCAGTGCGCAATCGTGGAACAGTCTCCCCTGATGTTCACCGCGACGTCTTGTCTCTCCTTAATCGTGCGGGCATTGCCAATGCTCCTACTGATACCCGGGGGGTACTGGACCAACTCTCCGCGCTGTTGAAGACAGATCTGGAACCCTCGTTGTCGGCCGCACTTCGGGCGATACAAAAGGTCCTTCTCGCGTCCGAGTCCCTATTTGAATGGCACGATGGACCTCTCATCCGAGCCATGCGAGCTGGCAATATCTTCCTTCTTGATGAGATATCCCTAGCCGACGATTCGGTACTCGAGAGGCTTAATAGCGTGCTCGAGCCTGACCGAACCATCGTCCTTGCAGAACGAGGGGGCACAGATGGAGAATATCCCGCCGTCCGAGCCGCTGAATCCTTCAAGCTTCTCGCGACGATGAATCCTGGGGGTGATTATGGCAAAAAGGAGCTGTCCCCAGCCCTTCGGAACCGTTTCACAGAGATTTGGGTGCCTCAAATTGATAATCCATCCGACCTCGAGATCATCATCGACAGTTCATGGGTCTATGTCGAGCTCAAGGTGTTCACGGCACCACTCTTACGGTTCACCGGTTGGCTACGTGAGCGAGTCGGCGATCGCTCCATTTGTACGTTGCGGGACATGCTGGTAGGTGACCATGGAATATATTTCGTCATGCTCCAACAACCCCCTTCTAGGCCTGGGTCACTTTCTCTAATGCTGTGTTTCATGCAGGAACTGCAATGTCAGCGGGCGAGATATTTGTAAGTTTTTCCTTTTCTTTCCTTTGCTGCTGCTTGAGTGCATCCTTGTGTAGCACCATGGCGCACGTATGACCTTTCTGGATGGCTTGGGCTCTTTCCCACAGACGGCGACATTCTCGCAACAGACCCTACAACAAATCAAGGATGAAGCGGTCCTGAAACTAAGCGAACTTGTCCCGTTACATGCACAGGATTCGTCACTCCAGCCTTTTGACCCTTCAATCTGCATTCGATTTGGCCCTTTCACGCTCCCAAAGGGACCGATGGGCGTCGCTATAGATAATTTTAACTCTCAAGCACCGACTGCCTGCGAAAATGTTCTACGGGTGGTCAGGGCCTGTCAGGTTCAGAAGCCAATCCTTTTGGAGGGGAGCCCTGGTGTTGGAAAAACCTCGCTCGTCACCTCTTTAGCGAAACTCGCTGGGTACCACCTCTGCCGCATCAATCTTTCGGATCAAACTGATCTGATAGACTTGTTTGGTTCCGACCTACCTGTAGAAAATGGAGCACCAGGGGAATTCGCCTGGAAAGATGCAGAGTTCCTGCAAGCCTTACAACAAGGCCACTGGGTCCTGCTGGACGAGATGAATCTCGCTCCACAGGCAGTTCTCGAAGGCCTGAACGCAGTATTGGATCATCGAGGCGCAGTTTACATACCAGAGCTCGGACACACCTTCGCTCGACATCCCTCATTTCGTGTATTTTCCGCTCAAAACCCATTGCATCAAGGCAGCGGCAGAAAGGGTCTCCCGAAGTCCTTCCTCGATCGTTTCACCAAGGTTTACGTCGAAGAGCTCACACCCGATGATATGTTGGTTATCTGTCGGGATCAGTTCAAGGGTTGCAACGAGCACGTGCTCCGTACCATGATCGAGTTCAGCACTCGTTTGAACCATGAAGTTGTCCACCACCGAGCATTTGGTCGGGAAGGAAGTCCCTGGGAGTTCAATCTTCGTGATATTATCCGATGGGGCGAACTGTTGCAAATATCCGGTATGAGTAACCCACGGCACCTTATCCGCGTTGTCTATCTGTGCCGGTTCAGAAATTTGCAAGATCGTGCAAACGCACAAGCCATATTCGATCAGGTTGTCCCGACCAAGGATCCGCCGAACATTCCCAACCCTTGCCCAGTCGTCTCAAGCTCACACCTACAAGTGGGGTATTACAGTACGAGGAGATGCAACATTACCTTACCTTACAGAACTTCGGATATCCTCCAAGCGCACCTCGCAGCCATCGAAGCTATTGGTACATGTCTCTCGAGATCATGGCTAGTTGTCGTGACTGGCGCCTGCGATAGTGGTAAGACGAATTTGATAAGGACCTTAGCTAATCTTTCTGGCAACTATCTTGTTGAGATTTACTTCTCCAAGGCAACTGACACGACAGACATCTTGGGTGGTTTCGAACAGGTCGACCATTTGGCAAGAATCACTGCAGTTGCGGAGGAAGTAATCCAGCTTTCCGAGGCATTTGCGCGTTCTTACCAAGGGGTCACTTCAAAATATCAACATCGAGCAATTGTACAGCGCGAGCTGATATCTGGCCAAAGATCGGCCATGTCAATTTTACAGCCCGTCTTTGAGCTCTTGGCAGAATTGTCCACTGTCGAGATTGAAGATCCCTCCCTTGAGTCAGCTCGTCGGGATGTGGATCGTAGAGTCCGTGACCTGGCTCAAGTCAAGTCCACCAGAGGCCGTTTCGAGTGGATCGATGGCCCATTAATACGAGCGATGAAAAATGGCCATTGGCTTGTTCTCGATGGCGCGAACATGTGTAACCCTTCTGTCCTCGATCGACTCAATTCGCTCTGTGAACCTAAAGGAAAGTTGGTACTAACTGAACGGGGCTTTGTCGACGGAGAAGTACAGGTACTAACACCCCATCCAAACTTTCGGTTGCTGATGACCGTGGACCCCCAATACGGCGAACTATCCCGAGCGATGCGCAATCGCAGCGTAGAGGTATCTTTGTCGGCTTGCTTCACCGAGGAGGACCGATCTCGTATACTGGCGCATTCTCGCCTTCCCGATGGTTCGATGACTACGACTCCCTCTTTTGTATCTCATGAACAAGCTCGCCGTGGCCTTCTGTCAGCTTACCTACGTGACCCCCCTCAGCTCTTGCCAGCCGTCGGTCTCGATCATGACTCTACTTTGTCCTCCTTGATCATTCACGCACCCATCTCAAGTGTCTCCGATCCTCGGTTGTCCCGTGCGCTTGTTCCCTTCGTCATCAGGTCATTACCGCTGTCACTGCACAGACTCTTCAAGCGATATCTAGAGGTCTCGTCGCCCAGAGGGCTCCTGTATTCTGTGCTTAAGGAATCCGTTTTCGACGAACTCGCCAGATCTCTTGGTTCAGTGGTGAAGCAGGTATCTCAGACAGCTCTGAACCCATTGGATAGTGCGTTGGTCAGTGGTTATACGACAGGCGGGATTTGTCCGCTGTTCTATTTGATGTACTCAAATTCTGGAAATATAGCCAATGGATGATTTCTTGATCTATCCACCATGCCCATGCTGTACTGAACGGGCTGAGTACCGCTTGCGCCATGGGGTGAAACTTGAAATTATGCATCTTTTCGCTGCCTTCCTCCTTGACAAGAGTGATGAGGCTAGGTGGGACCAAACGACGATTTCGCCAAGTAGCACGCCAGGAAAATTGAAATTGGTTGAGATACTGCAGTCAGTGCTGGCAGAGGTCCGAGCAATTGCCCAGAAACAGCTTGAGCAGCTTATCTCAGGCATATGCGGTCGTGAATCTGTGAGCGTCTTTCTTATATCCGAATCAACCTGTGACGACACCCACAGGAATATGTTACGTCTACAAACCTTCTTAATATTTCTGCCAAACTTCGCCAGGTTCTCACTGAAAGAGACCTGGACTACTCCTACATTCAAGTTCTATCGAGGCTGATTTCTCGAGCACTCGAGAATTATTCTCCCATATACCAACGTCTCGCTCATATGGCTGCTATTCTCGACGGCACAATCTCTCCATCGAGTGGTCTTGGACTAGTGGACATGTGGTCGCAATTACGTGTAGCCAGACCTTTGGAGATCACTTCGGTGGACATCAGATCGCTGGCTAGTGCGCCTCTCGGAGGCTCAGCATCAGGTTTGCCAAAACCCTTGTGCCCCCACCATACCTTGACCTGTTTGTCTAGAGTTGCGTCGAGACCAGTTGGAAATACTTACTATTGCGACTTTACCGATGTATTTGAAGCCAGAGAAGATGGCACAGCTAGTCCATATATCAAGCCGGGTCAAAGACGTGAGAGGGAATCCACACTGTTCTTTTCCATCTTCTGACCCTCTGGGACAGTTGGTATCCAAGGTTCCTAGGGAAAACTTGGGCCTTTGGGGGACTTGCAATCGCGACTCCCTTTTGGTCGAGTTGCAGGTTCTCTGCGATTTTCGGAGGGAAGACAAAAATGTGCGTCGACTGGACGGCCGTGTGTACAATTGACATAGCGGCGATATACAGGTGAAAATACAGGTACTCCGGCGGCTTACCGGAATAGCCCTTGAAGAGCCAACTGAAGACTTGAGGCGATTTTCCACTTACCAACACGTGATATGGAGCTACGATTCAGACCACGAAAGTGCGTCGCATACTTTCTCGATTCGTACCCCCTTCATGGCTGTATATCAGTTTCCCCTGGTATCATTGCTACGGTGGTGACCCAATGGCTTGAAGCATTGTGGCATGAAGATTCGGCAATAGATGTATGTATAACTACAACTAGAGTGACAGACCCTGAAGGCCTGATTTCTCTCAGAAACTCAAAGGACCAGATTTCATTTTTGGCCCAACGCATCTTACCAGTGCCCTTGAAAAAAGGTACGAAGTTTTGATTCGTGACAGTCCCTTTTCCAACAGTAACAACAATAAATATTCAGTCAACTTTCGGGGGTTTCGTTAGCATCGCTAAGGGAACATAGGGAATCAGTCGAGCGCTATATCGAACTTAGCGTGCTTCGATGCTTTACGAGTACCTCCCGGGTTCAGCAACTCACGGCATTGTTCAATCAAAGCGTAGTATTGGTGAGCGAGAGTGTCAATTTACATGTCATTTTTAATGATAATTCCCCTTGAAGGTTGCCTCTTGTTTTGCGGCTTCATTCGATGAAACTACTCTCCGTGACATACAAACAAGTTCTTCAGGAAACAGTATGGGATCATCAAGTGCTCTCTTCGATCTTTTGGGCAGAACAAATTACGAACCTCTGCGAAAGGCGATTCAACATCTGGCTAACGCACCGCGACTTGATGCGGATGGATGCGCATCGCTGGAGACCTGCGTGTCCCATCTTGGACGATTGTGGATTGCATTAAGCAGAGTCATCCTTGATCTTTTCGTTCCCAATGTGCCCATTGATCCAGCCACAATGATACGTCATGCGGCGAACTACGCTGAGGAACAGGTATCATCCCTGACGCAGCAGATCGTATTTCATTCCCAGCTGGAGCGCCGAACAGCAGCCAACAAAACAAACGATACCATAGCTTTCCTTGAAGCTAGCGCCGGAAATTGGTCAGGCACACGCCATACTTCGATGAACATCCCAGCGCGGGAAAACCTAACCACTTTGCACACTTATTGGTTGGAGGTGTCACAATTTATTGAACAAGTGATCCATCATTCCAAAATCGACGATCTACTATGCACTCTGGAATCAAGGGATATTTCTGCTTTGGATCGCGAGGTGGTCATCCAAGAATCTGTCTCAGGCTTTTGCCAGCGCATTGAAACCGTTTACACCGATTTCGACGACATCACATGCATCCTTCGCTTAGCGTTGTCGGAGCTTCGTTTGGGCCTTCATCTTATGCGTTGTGCCTATCAATGGTCCTCTTCGCAGGAGCACATTACGGATCTAGTTTTCAGCTTGACCGCATTCCCCTCTGTACGCAGTGCGCAGCTTTTGCAGACCCAGCCTGCCTCAGACCCGAATCAACTTCCCGCCGACCTTATTATATTAAGGGTCGCAGCAGCCATGCATTGCCAAGTGATATCAACACCAGCGACCGTCAGGACGGCTTACGAGCAAGCGTATCGCCTCTGGTCGATAGACCGAGCCCGAGACAACCAAAAGGAACAAGATCTCAACTCGCTGTACCGTACGAAAACAACGACGCACGGGCTTTCCACAGAGGCAGAAGCTGAGGAAAAGGAGTTCTTGGAGTTATTCCCGACCTTTGAGGATGTCCTTCACTCCGCTGAAGTTTTGGATGAACTTCCTTGCGGCAAACCGGCGCATCTGACTGTTGAGCAACAATGCCAACTCTTCACACTTCATATGGAGCTTATGGGCGAGGGGGCCAATTCGACCAGGATCAATCAAGCGACATACAAATTCAGCGCATTGCGACAATCATTTTTGCGGTCCTGCACCGGCTCCCATGCATCGTCGGCGCGAGCAAGTTCATTTGACATGCAGTCTTTGCCTTTTCAGCTCTCAGTTCTTCATGGACACCTAGGAGAGTTGTGCGGGGTCCTTGGCACTTTTTCGAAGTCCTTCAACTTTTACGCTGATGCAAATGTCTCCGAAGCCCAGAAGGCTTCAAGCGTAATTTACTCCCTTCGCACTCGGCTGGCTTCGATCCTCCGAGATTGGCCAGATCAAATGGTCCTCCAGCATCTTATAGATCGCTGTGATGTCATATTGGCGTTCGATTTGGCCACCCCTGTTGCCAAGTTTCTCTCCGCCCTTGAGCAATTGTTGATGCAGACGGAAGATTGGGAGATGTATGCAAACCGTGATAATAGCCTCAGGGATCATCGGCATGGACTGACGACTCTCATCGTCGAGTGGAGGAGGCTAGAATTGACATGTTGGAAGAGCTTACTGGAATCCCAGAACCAGTCATTCATCAAGAATGTGGCGGAGTTTTGGTTCCGTTTATACGAGGTCCTGATACGAGGGCCGTTGGATGCCGTGGAGGAATGCGTAACCAACGACGCTGGAAACCTGCAGGGGTATCTCAAAGAACTCCCGTCACTACTGGATGAATTCATTCAATCGAGTTCGCTCGGTCAATTTGCAAGTCGACTGGACCTGCTCCGGAGCTTTGGGAACTTCATCCACTATATAGCACCTCTAGAACCTCATGTTCATCGAGAGGCTCTGCTTCGAGTCGCTCGAGTAATCCACTCCACTTGGCGGTACTTCCACCTTTATATTCCTCAGCTCTCTGCACTGTTGATGGACCAGAGGCGGGCGTTGGAGAAAGAGGTTGAGGCATTTATCAAGCTTGCTAGCTGGAAGGATGTCAATGTCCAAGCCTTGAAACAGAGCGCTCAAAGGACCCATCACCAACTATACAAGATTCTTCGTAAGTTCCGTGATGTTCTACGACAGCCTATCGTGGACAAAATGAATCCGATATTCGCTGGCGATGCCGATGGGCAGTTTCAGGAAGAGCAGACCGTTTTCCTAACTCTCACAACTTCCTGGCCCGCGATTTCTTTCATCGACGTGGACTCGAGCTCGGCTCCCGTACCTTCTCATCTCGAAAATCTCCCACAAACGTTTGGCAGGTTCCAGGGTTTCGTAAACAATACAGTTCGTGGATTCCTCTCGAAGTTCCCCGCAACGGATGTCGAACAACTTTCTTCGGAGATAATCTTGACTGCCAGGGATCATGCAAGCCATGGTGTTCCTCCAAATCTCACCAAAGAGAAGCGAGAAAAGTACAAGAAAAACTTACTTCTCCGTAAAAGGAAAGCTTGGAGTGACCTCCTCAAAGAGCTTAAGCGTGGTGGCCTGGCGCACAATGTCAAACCCGAAATTCTCGACAAGTTGAAAGATGAATATTGGATCCGGGACCAGCCTTTGATTCCAGCGGAGAGTGCAATGGTATCCGTGGAAAAGGCGGAGCAGTATTTCGATCGGCTACGTGGTTGTATTCCTGCTCTGAGGAAAGTACTTCAAAATCATCATTCGGACTTGGGAACACGTGATCTTTCTCGAGGCGTCTCAGCAGTGGAATCGGGGTACTTCTTGGCACTTGAGGGCAGATCATGGTGCGTATTCAGCTTTACTATGATCTCGGCGGCTCGTTCAGGTCTCATAATATCTAGGTTATCCTCGGCTCTTACTGCTTACATGGCCCTCTGCCGGCAAGCCGACCGGTTTCGGATTCTCTCGAAAAACTCGGAAACGTTCATAATCGATGCACATGGTAAAATTGAATCAATGTATAATGCACTGAATTATTCCGTTCGCGCATTAGGCGAGCTTGTTGAGGGGATGTCCATTTTCTTTGACATAGAGAAGAGCATCACTGCCGTCCCCGACCTCACTATGAGATGTCAAACTCTCGCTACTTCTGCATGTATGTGGCGAGACCGCGTGTTCAAGGTGCTACAATCTTGTCGCGCCATCATGCATTCAGTACTCCCACGAGGTGCGCTGTAAGATTGGCGTGGAATGAGATGTATACTGAGATTATTTTCAGATGATTACGACGCCATCGTGGAAGCTGCAATATACTTAAAGGGGCTTCCTAGCCAGCTCGAAGAGATGTCGACAACCTGCCCTCAACTGAATTATATCCTTCAACCTACCTGGGAATGGATCTGCGAACAGGGCAATTTCTCGTTTCCCCGTTCTATACAGCCGTCATCAGATGGCAATACTACCGGAAACATGGATAACATCATCGACGTGCTCCTCATCACTATCCAGTCCATGCTTCATCGTTGCTCCGAAATCCCTTTGTCGCCAGATCCTATTCCCGAATATGAGGTGACAAACGAAAATTACATTCGACTTGGCATTCAGACGACAACACTCTTTGCTGGCCTCCTCGACCTTCCCAGACTAAGGGACGAACTGGCTACCGCAGCTGAAAAAATCTCGAGTCTGCCACACGCGGCGCGTCAACAGGCACTGGGGAGAGTGATGCCCTTCTTGTCATGTTTCTTATCCTTTGCGGGTGAGGTCCTAGAAAGCTTGGCTAGGTGGACGCGAGCTCTTTTCAAGTTGGATTACGTTGTGTGCACCGTCACACACACCATTGGGACGCAGGGATTCTGCATTCCGCCCGAGACGGAAGAAGGTGAAGCCGCGTGCGATGAAAAGGGGCGTGCGACAGAGCTTGGAGGAACTGGCTTGGGTGAAGGGACCGGGAACGAGAATGTCAGCAAGGAGATCGAGGACGAGAGCCAAGTAGAAGGACTGAGAGGTGAAGATGATGGCGAGGATATGCAAAGAGAAAAAGGGAAAGATGAGGAAAATACGATTGAGATGGGCGAAGACTTTGAGGGTGAGATGGAGGATGTGCCCGAGACAGAAGAAGGCGATGACAGCGAAGAGGCGGACGACGAAGATAACGAGCCAGATGAACAGCTGGGAAAGTTGGACAAGTCAGATCCGGCTTCGGTGGATGAAAAACTGTGGGGAGACGAGAAGGCAGAGAAAGATGGGCAAGATGAGGACGCACTACAGAATGACAGGTCGCAGGTGGACGAACAGAAAGACTCGGACGTCGTGGCGAAGGAAGGAAAGGGCAACGAGAAGCAAATGGAGGAGGAGCATCAAGATGAACGAAACGTGGAGGAGGAGGCTGAGGCTGGCGACGAGAACGCTTCCGAGGAGATGGAACCACCCAATGCCTCTGGCGCCCCCATGGACCAACAAATTCCGGATGCAGATACACTTGATCTTCCCGATGACATGCATCTGGAGGAAGATCATGACAAACGGGATGATCCCGAAGACGAGCTTGGGATGGAGGACATCAGCGACGAAGATCATGCCCCGGATAACCAGACGGCCGAAGACGTAGGCGAGGAGAAAACAAGGGATCGTACGCCCGACGATGATTCAATGTCTATCGAGCCTCAGGATGTCGAAGAGGAACCCCCTCGAGCCACTGACGAAAGAACCATGGATGAGGGACAAAATCCGGATGAGGAGGGAAGCGAGGACAATGCTGTTGCCAAGCCCGATCTCACTGCTGGTCATGGGGAAGCTGGGACAGAAGAGGACAACCCAAGACACGGTGACCATACTCAAGAAGGGCAACAAACGTCTGGTTCCACCGAATCCAAAACGGAGGTTGATGCGAGCAGAAATCTGAGAGAATCCGAGCCCGGAAAACAAGAACAGTATGTCTTCAGTTCGACGATCATCGACCACTTGACTTAGACTATATTGACTATTCCAGGCCCGGCGACGCTGTTGAACAGCCTCAGCCTATCCCATCTGGGGCGTCCGACTCTCCGTCCCAACCTGTTGACCCTAGCTCTACTTCGGAAGGCATGGGGCGCGGATCCGCCCATACTCGTCAACCACCTGCCACTCTAGTGCCTAATTCTGTACGGGCACTCGGCGATGTACTTGAAGACGTGCAACAACGCCTCGATGAGATATTTGGACCAACTGACCAACCGAAACCTCTGCCAGTTCCCCAGCATGCGGATGCAGAGCAGGTTGAGTATGCCCATCAAGAGGACGCTCCAGAGAATGGTGATATGCAGGCACTCGGTCCGGCAGGCGAAGAACAGGTTGCCAAACTAAAAGAACTCAAATTGGTGGATGAAAGCAATAATAATGCAAACATGGATGCCATGGACATTGATGAGCCCGACCTTTGGGATAGAAAAGAGGCTCTGAGAGACGCAAAAGACGTTGCAATGGAGAGGCTTGAAGCCGAGAAAATGGCTGAACGTCCCGCACCCGATCTCGAGAGCGCTGTTGTGCACGCAGAAGGAGGTGGCGGCACCAGGGATGCGCAAGTCCGCCATCTTCCCGAGTCTTCTGCGCCGAAAGCCGAAGACGACAAGGAATCGGAACCAGAGACCTCTACTGAGCTCGTCCTCGATGCTTTGACAAATCACATATCGAATCCCACCCCCGCCTCTGCCTCGCATCTTTGGACCCTGTACACAACATTGACTGCATCCCTTTCCCTGGCTTTATGTGAAACCCTCCGCCTCATCCTAGCCCCCACTCTCGCAACACGTTTGAGGGGAGACTTCCGGAGCGGGAAGAGACTCAACATGAGGAGGGTCGTCGCTTGGGTAGCGAGTGAGTACACCAAGGACAGGATTTGGATGCGACGAGTAAAACCGAGCGGACGGGAGTACCAGGTACTTCTAGCCGTCGATGACTCTGCGTCCATGCGCAACGGAGGCGGTTCGGCCGGCGGCGCAGTCCATCTGGCGTATCAAACGGTCGTATTGGTCGTCCAAGCACTCGGCAAGCTCGAAGTCGGGGAAGTGGGCGTGGCAAGGTTCGGGGAAGGATGGGAGCTCATCCGCGGGTTCGGCGTGAACGCGACAGGCGCAAAAGACTGGGGATCCTCCCCGACAGAGGGTGGCCGCGTGCTGAACGCGTTTACGTTCTCCCAGCCGCGTACCGATGTTGCCGCCTTCCTGGAAGGTTCCCTGTTGGTACTAGAAGCGGCGCGAGAGAGCACGAGCGGCACGAGCGGCAAGGAGCTCTGGCAGCTTGAGATCATCATCTCGGACGGCATTTGTCAGGATCACGAACGGCTGCGGAGGCTGTTGAGGAAGGCGAGGGAGATGAGAGTGCTGGTGGTGTTTATCGTCATCGACGCGCTCAACCAGGCGGTGCCTCCGTCTGGGGGTGCCACCACTTCTTCTACGTCGGATATGAAACAGTCTTCCATCCTGAATCTCTCGCAGGTCTCTTACAAGCCTTCACCCACGACGGGCGTTATGGAGCTCAAGATGGAACGTTACTTGGACTCCTTCCCCTTCGAGTATTATGTTGTGCTTCGCGATGTGGAGGCGTTACCAGGGGTTTTAGCGGATACGCTCCGGGAATTCTTCGAGAGAGTGAACGAAGAGTAGATTGACACGACTTGCATGACGATACGTATGCTCCAGGTTTTCGCAGTATCTAGACACCAGATGTCCATCTCACTTTTTATATAAATCAAATAACATCATTACAGTACATAATGGCAAGACGCGACCTCTGTTGTGCTGACCAAAGCATATGTCGAGACTCCCCATCCCAGGTTCAGTGAGGGTAGAGGAAAATTAGATTAGACAACAGGAATGGTTATTTACACATGCTCAAGTTTGTACGCAACACTGTAGAAAAGGAGCGAATCATTGGATCTACGTGCCAGATACTCCATTCTATATTCTAGGCATGACCAGAAGATGACTTACAAGTCGACATACTTGTCCCAGAAACCAGCTGTCCCATTGTTCGGTGCCGCCCACGCTTCGATATTAAGCAACCGCATTATCAGGCTATAAAGCTCGACATTAGGGAATCCGGGTATGACATAGGTGCTGTCCGTCACGGAGTGCCAAGCAGAGGGGGTATCGGACGAATAGAGCTTGGCGCCATGGGAAAAGGGACCGTGGGCGACGAATATCGCATGCATGGAAGGTACTTCGTTGTCGTAGCCGTGGTTCTTTTATTAGGGCGGGTGAGGTCAGCGTATGCATTAGTGGAAGTAAGAATACTTACGCCAGTACTCATCCCGTTCTCTCCCATTTGCTTGTTTGTTAGGGCATACCCAAGGGTAGGTACCACCCAAATGGGGGCGATCCGCTCGTTTGCGGAAAAGTGATAACGTTCAGGCATGGGTGTTGCTTCTTCAACATACCCTAGGCAAGGAATCAAAATAAGATCTGATGGTATTAAGCAGTAACATACCGCCAGCATAAGAATCAGTGGTATATACTTCGAACTTGCCACTGTACTGGGACTCCTTGGATGCACGAACAAGCTTATCGAGGATGACTCGCTCATCCGTTCCTTGAGAGAAACGAAGACCAAAGGAAGGCCACCCATCGTGGTATGTAACGTTGTCCCAAGCATCGCCTATACGATTAGAAAATCAGCGCAATCTCTCCTTGTAATGAAGGAGGGCGATGCGTACCAAGAATATCGTCCTTATCTAGGTAAATCCACTCGACCTCGCTGGTATCACCCATACCATGATCACTGACAAAGATCACGTCTACTATTTGAGAGAGGTTACGCGCAAGGAGCGAATTGTGAAGATCACGAGCAAAGACATCGATGTTTGCGAGTGTTTCCTGCGAGCGTGGTAGATGAGACACGCTAACACAAGACAATGGGAGAGCGATTCACATTCACCAAAGCAGACATGGGCCCAGTTGCATGCCCAGCTTGGTCCAGTGAGGGCTCATACGCTGATCTCTGGTGAGCAGTGGAGGACACCGACTATCGGGATTACCTACTCAAAATGAGCTCGGGTCTCTTCTCGGTGTCTTCCATGTCTATCCACTCCAATATCTGATCTAACTTTTCCTGAAGTGGCACTTTATCGCGCCAAGGGATAAAGTATGTCGAAGATACTCCTGAGAGCGTCTTGGCCGGGCCAGGCCTGTATAGCTATGAATATGGATACCAAGCAAGAAAACACATCGAGGAGCGTACCACATTTGATTGGCTGTAGTGACACCCGCACGCTCGGCCGTTTCCCACATCTACCATATCGTTTCACGACCAAGGCAGCCTATCTGCGTGACAATGCGACTTACCGGTTCGCCTAGCCACCAACCGGGAAGGAACATCGATTCGGCACGGTTGTACCAAAACTCTGCTTGTGTTACTGGGTCCCAAAAGTTCTACAAGATGACGTCGTGAATGGCCACGGACGAGTCATACGTTGGACGTACGTTGGCGATTATGCCGTGCGACTCGGCATATAAGCCTGTCCTGCAGGAGACCTCAGACGGGTCACCACAACTGACTAAGAAATGCCGTACATGAGCGCCCAATGGTTTCTCGACATCCGGACGAGTCAGTTGGGCGACGCGATTTGCGACGGGAGTTCGACTCACGGAAAAGTTAATGTCTGGCAGAACAGGTGAGCA